>JAQQBS010000002.1:19248944-19281550 GCA_030347275.1 Microctonus aethiopoides
AAAAAAAAAAAAAAAAAACAGAAATCAAGTAATATGCATTTATGTAATGTGATAGCTTGATGTAATTTAAATTAAGAACAATTATCATAAAATCGATCATTTCAATATATTTTATATAAGTGCAAATGGTAATATTCAACTTTCTTTTTTATATTATATATATTAATTATCGGGGTGTAAATGTGATTTCAAAAAAAAAAAAGAAAAAAAAACGACATTTGTCCTTGCATAAATCTACAACAGTCTTTATTGAGTTTCATTTGTTTCATTCATAGCTATACATATTTCTCTTCCCGTTTTTTCTTTTATTCATATTTTTTTTTTTTTTTTGTATAAATTAAAATTACATAATATATCTATATACATGTATATACGTATGCACTTATATACATATACATGTGTTTGTGTACAGTAAATGGCAGAGTGTAACATAATATAAAGAATTGTGGTATTTAATATTCAAAAGAGACAAAAAAATTCAAGTATTTAATTTTTCCTTATCTTTTTTCTTCATGTTTACTTCTGGAGTTTGTTTTTTCTTTCATTTTGTTTAAAATACAATAGGTTTATCTTTACATTGTTCAATGCAAAAATTTGTGAAGCGCTTCAAAAATTTCGGATACTCACGCTTGTAAACTGCACGAAGCACCGATGCTGGAGCCCAACCGCCGGGATTCACTGTAAAATGTTATTGATATTTTTATTTATAATCAACCAATTTACTTTCATATTTATTGATGAAATAAATAAATAAATACTCACCGACAGAGCAATAAGTTATTTTGCAAGTAATATCTTCACGTCGTATATTCTTCGGATCTTTTGGCGGATCAACAAAAGTCTGACAGACAAGACAAACTGTCAGATAAACTCTGACGCATTTTCCGGCATTTGCCTAGAGATAAAAAAAAAAAAGAGATATAATAATAAATTAATTATTAAACAAAACAAAATATAAAAGTGTATTTGAAATATACTGGATAATCGGGATGTTCAGTGCTGTGATTACAAATAATCCACAAATCAGATCCATCTGGATCATCTGTATTAGAAACACTGCGTCGATGCGACCAAAACAAAGCATCACGTTGACTTGCTGGCCAAATTCGTTTGTGCGTTTGTAGGAAGACTAATGTATCACTCGATATTGTTTCAACAACTGTCATATCATCGAGTGTGGCTTCCCAACCAGCTCTGTATTCTGGACTGAAGAATATATTGCATACTTCACGTCCCGTAACACCTTTCACAACGTGACATGCTTTCAGTGGATCCACAACTAATCCATCAGCCTCCTCTTCTCGTCTGTACATACGCATATCACCGTCTTCGGCAAATAATTGCCAACCACCAGCACCGCCAACATCTAGACGTGCATAATGCAATTGTTCCATTGTTACCCTTTCGATCTGTTAATTATTTATATTTAATTATTTACTTTGTTCGAAATTTATTATAGGTTTAATTATATAAATAAATTAATTATAAATATTGAAAATATTTTATTCAACACAAACCTCTGGCCAAAGTTTGTGTTTAGATACTGATGTCACAACTGGATCTATTGAAATCGAAACTGATTTTTTTTTTAAACGATCACGCATTTGATTATCTTCATCAATTTTATCCAATCCTGTTTCCACTGCATCGTAAAATTCTTCATCGCACAGTGCACTATGTGGCCCTTCCTTCATAACAAGAGAAAACAAAACAGGGGCTAAATAAATGAATAAATAAAATAGAAAGTATAAGATAAAATAATTTTTGCTAATTTTTTATCATTGATAATCATTCAAATTCGAATATTGTTTATTTATTTTAAACTCACTGACAAAAATTTCGATCGTAATTTTATTCTTCCCATGATTAGTAGATATAATAATTATTTGATTGAGTGAACAAAAAAAAAATTGTTAATATTCTTAGCGATACGATTTTGTGATGTTACTCGTTTGATGGTCTACGGTTATACTGAATAAAAAATAAATAAACGTGTTTCACATGTAAGCATCTCCTCACGCCGAAATTGCGTAATGATTAATTTATGAGTAAACGATGGTCGTAGTTATTACTATATACATTGCATAAACATTTTGGAAGTGACTCAACCTCTTCAACGCATTTATGTATGCAACAATTATTGTAATACGCAGGGAAATAAAGAAATAGAATGTTCGAATAATTTTCACATTGTGTTTAGTTTATACGTATAATAAAAATAAAAACAATATGATAATATTTTTATATATAAATAAAATAGCATAATATTGCAAAAAGTTACTAACAAATTGTAATAAAAATGTACATCATTAGAGTTTAAAAATATGAAAAATAAATACAGCATGCTAAAAAAAAAAGAGAAAGTCTATAATGAGTTTGCATCTGGGATTTATCTGCTCATTAGATCACCGAATACAAAAATAAGAAATCGTATCGACAAAAGATCATGACCATGAATGATACTGGAATTAACTTCTTTTTCTCATTTCAATTTCGTAATATCTTGTCCAATAAGTTATACAATAGAATTCAAGGTGAAAGAAAATATTATTCTGATTAAAAAATAGGTCATCGAATATAAAAAAAATTTTTATTTGACACAGCAATTATTATATTGCGTATCATAATTATTCAACAACAAAGTATCAGGCAATTGACCTCATTTAGAAAGTTTTATACTATGCCAAATAAGTTTGCAATGCAGTTGGCAAATAGAAATAAATAAATTCATGCAAAATATATACAGTCTATTTACCTCATAATCGGGACCGCCATGAATTACAACTCTAGGTCTGGTTGAATCACTGCGGTGCATATTTATTTGGACTTTCAATGCCTTATAAAGCTCCAATATTTTTCGTTTTTTTTCATTTTCTTTTTCCCAACGACGACGCCAATTATCATCACGCTGTCCCATTAATTCAACACAATGCTGTAATGTTGCCAGAACACCTTCACTAGTTGCTTTAAATGTAATTGCCTCGCCCTTAAAATCAATTGATTGTAATGCTGGATCAAAATTCAATTCATTATTAATTTCACTATTATTTTTCATCGATATATGCCTCGCATTTTCCGCACAATTATCAAAATACTTTTGCAATGTATTTATTTGTTGACTCAATATGTCTTTAAATGTTTCCAATTCAGCAAGTTTTTCTTTTAAATTACGCGATCCACGTTTACTAAAACTTCCACCGCTAGCAGTAGACTGTGAATTAGATATCAATGACACTGTGCTACCATGGCGTTTCAAGCTGTTTTCACTTCCATATCCAGACTCAGCCTAATTTCAAAACAATACAGATAAGATAAACAAAACAAAAAATAAAATAATAAATTATTATGTCAATCAGATAATAACTTACTTTGTACGATTTCAACACGTCAACCCAACGTTGACATTCCTCAGGTGAATTCGCTCTTAAATACCACACTAGACAGTCATTTACAGAAACGTCAAATCGACATTCATCAAATTCATGTGCCTGTTTATACATAGAAACAAAATTTTATATAAATATTTCTACACATTTGTATGAACTACATATACATGAGCTTTATGTGTACATATATATTTATTTATCAATATCATTCAGAATGAGAATTCCATCAGCTGAGGAATTTTCCTTCTACAGTATATTGATAAATCAAATAATTGAATTCTTTCAATGAAAATGATGAAATAATTACTTAAGATAAAAATAATTAGTGATTATTTAAATTAACATATTCTTAATTATTAATTTGACATTGATATAAATTTAAAAGACGAAATTATTGAGTATTTTTGTGTTTGAATAAAATATCAGTTGATTTTTGTTTAACAAAAAAAAAAAATATGCGCACTTGAATCATGTAATTTGACCAGTCGAACAGTGGATCTGTATATCAACATATTTCCACATTCCATGGCGATTAACTAATCCAACAATGTTTACCAGATGTGTTCATGTATATATAGAATAGATATAGATAAATATAATATTTTAGATCTGTTTTATTATTGAATTTACTTCGAGTGCGCAAATTTTCTAAACAAAAATCCAGCGTGACTTGGCGCCAAACACAGTAACTCAATATCTTTTTCCCATCGACATATATCAAGGTCAAGTCCATCAGTAAGAAAAATTGTAATGCATATAATTACCTATAATTTAAATAATCATATGTATATGTATTTGAATAATTGTTAATAAAATTTGATTCTATACCTTTATGTCAGCTTTATAAAGACTTATGGAGCCTCTACAACCCAATCCACTGTCTTGTTCTGATTTATAATATGACAGTGTGCCATCTTTCAATACAATAAAACGTCTTTGCCAACCGTGTATATAATTTGTCCACTTTGATAATGGACCTTGCAACTCGGGGACAATTACACCATCTGATTCTTCTTCATCAATAATATCATCATCGTCAATTTCCACTTCCATCGTTTCAGTGATATCATCACCATTCATTGGTGGATTTACTCCACTATTATCAGCCATATTATTAATTTATTATAATTTTATTTCTCCTTTGCTTACTCTGTGATCACTTTTATTTTTGATATTACTTTATTAACCAAGAAATATTTGTATAAGATTCACGAGCCATATATACACATATGCTTAATGCTTTATCAAAATTTGTTTTGTCAATTTTTTAATGATAAAACTTTCAAGTTTTAATCAACAATAAAATGATTTGTTTAAATTTATCATCAAATTAATGTGTGAACAAAATTATATATTTAATATAAATGAAAAATAATTTATTTAATTGTTTGTTGGTAGAAATTTTATATGAAAATTTATATAAGAAAATTCTATGTCATGAATAAGGCCTTGAAGGTTGCCATAACCCCCAAAAATAAATTTATCAGTGAAATACAAATTTATAACATTGTTATATGTAATAATGATGATTTGCAATATCAGTAGCTTAATATTATTTTATTTTTCTGGTTATGTGTATGTATTTGTGTGTGTATGATTAAATGTTATCAACAATTTAATGAGATCACAATTGTCATGCTCCACGCATTCATACACATATTTTTTTGTATGATGAATGTTTTTTGTTTTTTTTTCCTCGATGAAGAATATTTTATTTCCTTGTTTCATTTAATAAATTTTTTTGCATATATTCTTTCAATACTCACTCCAGTAATTGTGTATGCATGAAAATATACATTTAATAATGTCAATAAGACACTATTTTATTCTTATAGTTTAGAAATTATTTATGTATATACAAATAAAACATCACAAGTTGTGATGCATTGATTATTCTAATAGTAATAAAAACTGAAGTTAATTTATTTTGAAATGGACCATTTATTTCTTCATTAACACACAATTTTCAATGAAGACTAGGGTCGATGAAAAAATGAGTAACACGACACACACACAATTCGATGCGTAGTTATATTCATGGCCGTTGAAAATAGAGAAAAAAAAACTTCAACTATTATTTTCAATTTTTACAACTAGTGGCGCCATATTTCATATTTGAATTAACGGTCGGCATAACAGATTTATAACTGTTTACTTATCGGAATAGTGGAATTATTCTATACCATCAGATTTTAATTTTCAACCGAAATATTATTTTTTTCTTATACTCAAACGACAAATCTTATTATTATACTTTGAATCGATTACTGAAAATGAAATATAATCTAATATCTTATTGATAGAATTATTTAAATTCTATATAAAATACTGATTAAAATATTTGTTAATGCAATTTGAGGTTAGGTGTCAAAAATAACAAACATTAATTAAACTTATTTTATATTTATTTCGTAAATATTAAATACAAGAAAATCACACAAAAAATAATAATAAAAGCTTCAATGAATCAACACAAAAACTTGACAGTACTTTGACAAATTTGTCAGGAAAAACGAATTAATGAATAAATTACAAATAAGAAATTTTTCTTTTTTTTTTTGTATTAATTCAAAACGATAAATTTAGCCTTCCATTTTCTGATTAGCATTTTTCTTTTCCTGTTTCTTAGAATCTTTGGATGATTGTTTAATCGCCGGTTTACCAGTATGTTCAATCTGAATTTTTCTCTCATTCTCCACCATAGGTACGTCTTTTCTAGGTGCCGTAATTGACAATACTCCATCAGATGACAAGCTGGAGGTTACCTGATTCAAATCACATTGCTCAGGAATCATGTATTTACGCACAAATTGACGAGAGATGTAGCCATGTTCGTCCTTTTTTTCCTCATGTTTACCCTCAACGATGACATTTTTATCAACGACTTTGACATTAATTTCCTCAGGTTTAAATTGCTGAACATCCAAAACAACTTGGAATTTATCTTTGTCACAGTTTATTGTTGATGTACCAACGTCATCTTGACGGAAAATTTCTCCCCAAGGTCGATAATAATTTGATGGAATACGTCGTTCATATGGCGTCATAAAACGTTGAAGTATTTGTGGTGTTAACAATTGATCTGGATATAATCCAACGCCAAAATCTTGATCAAATAAACGATGAGGACGATCCAATTCTTCCCACCAGTTAGAGAACAGCATTGGTACCAAAGACATTTTGATATCAATTAATTTTCACACAATATAAATCAATTCAACTTCGTTATTCAATTGCGTAGAACGCTTTTTATTTAGTATTTCGCTTTAGCGATGTGTTTCTTATGTTTGCTTTCAGTAGACTGTGCACGGAGCGAACCCAGCTGCGCTTTTATACTATCGAGCCGGGTTCATGCATTGTCTCGAATTTTCTAGAAGATAAAATCAGTAAATTGTCGATAAATTCACAGTTAATTGCAATGAGAATTTTCGAGGAAAATCTAAATTGTTATTTATGTCTTTAATAATATGTTTTTATGTAAAACTCTTGTCATTAAATTTATTTTGATAAAGTATACGTAAATATTGTATTGCGTTTGTTGTTTTTCTAGAAGTTTCTTCCCGCGCAATTTACTCTCGAACCGTGAAGATCCCCATTAGCCAAGTGCGTGCACCGATCGTGCACGGTGCATGCACCTAGTGCATTTTCATGTAAATCCCTGTATAGCCTTTGGTGGAGTGCACCAAATGCTATTGGGGATGTTTATAGAATTTTCGATGATACGTATTTATCAACAGAGTAATTTATCAATAGAAAATGAATCGACAAATGATAAAATCATTTTCATTATAACCTACATTTGCATGCATCATATGAGCAGCCTGCGCGCGCAATCATATGTATAACCTTAAAATTATTTTATCCATCTACGTTACTTTTTTAACATTCATGACATAAGGAATGTCAAAAGGAAATAATAATAATTATACAAGTTACTACACGGTGGAAATATTGGTTATGTATTTGAAATATGTATATATTTTGAATTAAAATAAATTTTTAACATTTAGAAACACTAGAAACCAAATACGATATGCGACATACGTCACATTTTATTATTTTATCTTTGAGACAATACAATGTGCAAGAATAATTATTTATTGTTTATAATGGTTGATTAACCTATGGTCAAGTGTAAAATTTCATAGAAGGAAAATAAACCGAAAGTAACCGAAGTCTATTCTCTAGACTTTAGGTAAAAAGAAACGACACTTTGCCACAGCTTCCATCACAATTTACATTACTATACTGTGGCCTGTGCTCGTCATCATAATTTGTAACTGGGCCCAACTTCAACGAGGAAATAACCTATAATATATATCATGCGTGTATAAAAAAAAGTCAAGCAAAGGAAAATACGAACAAATAAACAAATTACAAAGTAAATCGAAGTAGAAACGTTGTGACATATCACCTAAGAGAAGGTGGAAAGCACGAACCTAACCTCCAACCGGAGGTTGAACCACAAAAAAAAAAATTTATGCGTGTGTATAAATATTAATTAAATGCAGAATACTTTTTATTTATTTATCTTGTTTTAACATTTGAGTTCAAAGGTAACATATAATGTCTTTTAACAATAATGCATTACTCAATAATGAATATAATATAAATCAATTTGTCTGGTATGTATATGATGTACGTATTATGATGCAGGATCATATAGCAATGTCGTTGTTTAACAAACCTAAGAGGAATATACGTCGACGTTCATTTAATGATGAGGGTGAGGATAATGAAAACCGAATGAATATCGATGATGTTCAACCAGCTAAAATCAAGCCCAAAAAAAAGGAAAAACCGAAACAAACGCTCCTCAGTTTTGGAGAGGAGCTAGAAGAAGGTGAGTTAATTTAAAAACGAAGAAATTACTTAAAATTTACTATGCCACATCAGACAGTATTTACTTATATCTTGCTTTTAAAAATATTTATTAATAGGTTATGTAATTTCACAGGAACTAAAATTTCTATATTAAATTTTCGATTGTATTTGAACTTTAGTAATTATGGAAATGAGAAGAAAATAAAATTATTTATATAATTTATTGATGTTGATCTTAATGAATATTTAATATGTTTTTTCAGCTGATGATGGAGAGGTTTTTAAAGTGAAGAAATCATCTAGGAGCAAAAAACTGATGAAACAACTTGATCACGAAAGGAAAAAAAAGAAAGGTGAAGAGAAAATGCAAGTGGACTCTGATCAAGCAAACATGTCCATTAAACGCGACAAAGATTTAGAAATAAAGACAGATGATCTAGTAGTAAGCTATCTCTATGATGTCTTAATTAGTATTAATGTATCACTTCAACTTGAATATGCAATATTTACATATATAAATATTTAGGATGGCCATAACTGAAGTGGGAAGGACTCGATCCACTTCAATTCTGGGCACTCTATTTATAAATCGGTGTCAATTTTAATGCATTGTGGCTGATTGAAAACGAATTTTTCATAGCCCGATCATTATGTATAAGACACTAAATCAATTATATAATTAAAATGTTTAATATATCTTCTCATTTTTATTTGGAAATGTTAAAAATCATTTTTTTGTTTTTTTTTTTTTCACATTTGCGTTTAGGTTAAAATAAAAAATACTGGACCGCTTATCTTGAATGGTCGAGCTGCATTGGTAGCGGGAAAAGATGATTATACCTCTGATGAAGAGGAGGATTCTAAAGGACACATTTATAGAAAAAATATATCAAAAGCCGATCCGATGAAATTATTCCTAGAAAGTAAGTATATAAATTATTCTATTTTTTTATTGACATAAATGATATTAATTTTTTTTTTCATACTTAATTTTAGGTGGTTGTATTCCCGATGCTGCCATGATTCATGCTGCTAGAAAGAAGAGGCAAAAAGCACGAGAATTAGGAACAGATTACATACCTGTTGAGGATGGAACAATGTAAACATTTATTAATGTACATTTTAATTTATTTGCATGAGAAATTTTAATTTTTCTAATTTTTTTTTTTCATCAGCGAGGAGAAAGGAAAATCTAGATTAATCCGCGAAGAAGATCATGATCGTAGTGATGATGACGAGTCACAGGATCGTATTGATATGTCAATTAATACTGATGCACGTGACAAGGAGAAGCGTCGAGAGGCATTTTTAGCATCGCAAACACCAGTAAAACGTTCGTTTCTTAACGTTTTCCATCGGCATTTAAATTTAAGCTTGAACAACGCATTAAATAATAATGTTGCAGTGTCCGATGATGAAAGTGAGCATGGCAATGAGGAGGAAGAATGGGAGGCGCAGCAAATTCGAAAAGGCGTGACAGGTGCTCAGGTAAATAATTTAAAGAAAAAAAAAATTGTAATTAAATTAATAGAATTTTTAATTCAGAATCATGAAGTGAAATTTGTTTTTCTTTATTTAATTTTAGATTGCAGCTGCCCAACAGGATTCTATTATGCAACAGCAATATACAATGGGAATAAATAGCGCTCAAATGATGGGTGGATCAATTGTACCATTGGAAATGGTATTGATGCCAGCACCACCTCCTCCCCCGTGCATTCAACCACCTGATCCTACTAAAGTTGTTCCAATATCACCGCAGGAAGTAGTGGAAAAAATGCGAGCGAGGTTATTTTTATTTAATGTTTGAAAAAATTAATTAATTAAAGTCTATTATTAATTTATTTAATAATTTTGATTTTTTTTTTTTCATTCTTTTTTCTTAGAGTATCAAGTTTAATTCAGGTACATCGACGTCATGAACTGGATCAAATTCAACTGCAAGATGAGCTACAGCAAACACTTAAGGAATTGGATGAAGCGGAAGTCCGTGCGCCACAGCTGGCTCAACGCTTCAAATATTACCAAGAGTTGCGTGGGTATGTCACTGACTTGGTAGAGTGTCTTGATGAGAAGGTGGGTTTTCACGGTGTCATTTTTTTTGTTCCATTTTTAAAATTGGCTCGCTGAGAAACAGGGAGGGTGTTAATTACATCACGAATTTATCATTTTGATATTATTGTAATCATTAAATTTATAGAATGATATATTATACTAAAAAAAAAAGAACAAAAATAAGTATAAATATCATATGAAATAATTTTTTATAGCACAATCATCACAGTATGTGTAGTATTGCTTGTGAAATAATTAATACATGCCCGGGGGTCACACAATCTTCTCTGTATTTTACGTTTACGCTAATATTTAGATTATAGGTGACTTTTTTTTTATTTTTTTTTTTTCATTAAAGAATTGTAGAAATAATTTAATAATCGGGTGAGTATTGTAAATTATTGCAATTCAAAGACGAAATACCTAAATGTTTTTATATTTGTGTCGTGACTTTGGAATTCACATGATAATCCTTGAAGATTCAGTTTATAATTTAAAAATAAATCGCTATAAATTCGATTAAATTTTCATATTTAAAAATTCTACTGAATTTACTATTTACCTCGTGAATTTTTTTGGAGAATTAGTGACTTCCATTGTCATTGGAAACACTGGACACTTGATGATATTAATATAAATATTCTTTTTTGTTAGCTGCCAATGGTGATTGGATTGGAGCAACGTTGGCTTAATTTGTATGGTGAACGATCAATTGAATTAATGGAGCGTCGTCGACAAGACACGAGGGATCAAGCTGAAGAAATCACTTCTGCTGCAAGTCAGTTATTTATTTTCTACATGAAATCAATCATCTCATATCATTGAAAGAAAAAAAAAAATTAGTTAATACAATTTTGCTAAAGCGTTTATGATTAATACAAAAAGTGATAGCAAAATTAAATGAGGAGTAAATTAAAAAATTTTCCGTTTTTATTTTTTTAAACAGGAGGTCAAACTGTACGCAGAGGTCCAGAAGATGATGCGCGAGTTCGACGAGCAACAGAACGTGAAGGCAGAAGAGCACGTCGTAGAAGAGCGAGAGAACTCACGCAAAATATTCCAAAACATTCGGATGGAATGTCCAGTGATGACGAAGTAACTGAACAACAAAATCTTGCATTTAAACAAATGGAAGGTATTGTTATATTATTTATTTATTGTTTATATTCAACATAAACATTTATATTTGTATAATTATTCAAGTAAATTGTTTGAATATTGCAGATGAAATTGAGAATGAGAGTAAGGATGTTTTTTCCGATGTTATGGATGATTTTTGCAATGTTCGTAATATATTGACAAAATTAGAATCATGGCGAGAAACTGATATGGAAGCGTATACAGAAGCTTATGTTTCCCTATGTATTCCCAAGATAATTTCACCTATCGTACGATTGAATTTAATATCATGGAATCCATTGATGGTATTTATTATTTAGTATTTAAATAAAAAAATATTTCTTAATCAATAAATTGATTAATTTATTTGGTTTATTTAATATATTATTTGTTTGGTTTATTTAATATATTGAAATTGATGTTAATTGCAGGAAAATACTGATTTAGAAAGAACCAAATGGTACAATGCATTATTGCTGTATGCATTAAATTCAAAGGAAAATGAAGAATCTCTCAAATGTGATCCTGATGTGCGATTAATTCCTCTGGCGATTGAAAAAATAGTCACGCCGAAATTAACATGTGAGTTGACGATCTAATAGTTATTTTTAATTTTAGTTTTTTCGAATTTATATTACAATTATTTTTTTTTTTTCAGCTATTGTGGAAAAAATTTGGGATCCAATGTCGACGTCACAAACTTTACGACTTGTTGGCACTATTCGTCGTCTTGTAATGGATTATCCCAATTTGAATGAGACAAGTAAACAATTAGAATTATTATTTAATGCAATTTTAGATAAAATTAAATCAGCTGTAGAGAATGATGTGTTCATACCGATTTTTCCAAAACAGTAAGTACTTGTCATTCATTTATCTAAATATTATTAATTTAAAATACATATATTTATATAAATAAATAATTGATATGATTTATATTTTTTAATTTAATTTTTTGCAGAGTTTTGGATACGAGGCATATATTTTTTCAAAGACAATTTACAATGGCTGTTAAATTATTACGTAATTTATTGAGCTGGCAGGGTTTACTTGGTGATACACAATTAAAAAATTTAGCACTTGGTTCGCTTCTCAATCGATATTTATTAGCTGGATTGAGAGTTTCATCACCAGTAGACGCAATGAATAAAGCTAATTTGGTAAATTATTTTTCTTTTCAGTTTATTCACTCTGAAGTTTCATGTTAAATTGAAATATAAATTTAAATTACGTTGTTTTTTTTTTTCATGTAGATTATGAGCACTTTACCACGAGCATGGCTTCAAGGCAGTACTATTGAACATTTGAAAATGTTTGCCACTCTAATACAACAATTAAGTGACCAATTGGATCAAGCTAATCCAGCGCACAAGTAAATAACTAAAATTAATATTTAAAAAACATTTAATTTTAATATTTTATTTTATTCGACGTTAATAATTAAATGGGGTTTTTTTTTCTTCATAGCGATGCCTGGGAATATTCCAAATCAATTCTTAAAATCATAAAGCCGTTGTAAATATCTTAATAAAAAACAAAATCAACTATGAAAAAACTTAAAATTCAGCTAATAAAACTAAAAACTGAAAAAAAAAAAAATTATATCACGTTGAATTAAAAAAAACAATTTAGAAAATGCTTTTTACAATTCCAATTATGAACACACAACGTATCGCAATTTGATTTGTTTATTAATCCAATTCACATGATATTTGTATAGAATTTTTATTTCTTATATTTTAAATATTTCTGTAACAAGAAAGTGACAAAAAAAAATTAAATAAAGTCTTGTACATATATAATAGCTATGGCAAATAAATTCATAGATTCCATAAAATGATACTAATGTTTTTTCTCTTCTCCTCCATCGTTTTATCTCTGACTGGAATTTTCGAAGCCATTAATTTACTACTCGTCGAGGGGACCATTAATTTTTTTCTTTCTTTTCTTCTTTCAAAGAAATTCATTATCATTGTACATAGTATAAGCTCTAAATATAGAAGAGACCAAAGGTTACTTTATCTGAAAAATTTTATTCAACTATAATGAAAAAAAAGTAACGTTGCATACACTTTCATTAATAAAAAAGTTCTATAAATACATATAAATATATATTTTTGAATTGAAAAAGAAAACGAAAAAATAAGAAGAAAAAAAAATATTGTATTAACTGACTATTACGCATTTAATGTTGTATCAATTTTAAAAAAAAAAAACATTAACAACTACATATCAGACAGTATATTAGAAAAATAAATATTCATATATACATACATATGTATATCATCATACAAATGTGTACAGTCTTTGACTCATATACACATACTGATATGGTGTGTAAAGAGGACATGATGAGATTGAGGATAATCTGTCGATGGGATAATTTAAACTAACACTAATAAAAGCTTACGACGAACGTGCGGTTATGGAGAGATAGGAGCTTGACGGGTCATCTCTCGACTTTCATGAACTCAGTCGACATCAGGATTGCGACCGTTCCGCACAATGAGGTCTTCAGGTAATAAATATCTCCTCTTCTATACAAATATTTTTTATTATTAATAAACATACATATAGTCATTGATTCATTAATTATTTTATAACTCACATAGCATGACCAAGTTGGAAATTAAATAAGATATTGTTTATTTATATCTGTGGTGATACTTTTGTATAATAATTAATGGTGGATTTTATTTTATTGTTGATAATTATACAAATGGATTTGTATTATTATTTTATTTTCTTTCGTCTTTTTTCTCAATTTAGATTTAGTCTGGAATAAATTATCATCAATGCATCCGGACAAAAGAATATTATTCGTTATTTTAATTACATTATGTATAACAAATGCGAATAATATATTTGAATCTGGAAAAATATATACGTATTCATACGTCGCTGAATCAAATTCTGGTGTTTTATTACCATCACGTGCTGCTTCTTCATGGGGTTTTCAGGGTCAACTTGACATTCAGGCAATCGATAATGTCGTTCAATTACAGGTATATACATAAAAAAATTATTTATATAAATAAATGTAATGAAGATTCAGAGAAAAGTCTGCATGTAAACGAGATTGAAAGTATATATATAATATACGGATGGTATTTTTTCTTTTTTATAGTTAAAAAATTTGGAAACATTTTTATGGAATGGTCAACTCGGTAAAAGATCGAGGGTCGCTCAGGTAAAAGAGCAGGGGACTGAATTATTGAAGCCTTTTCAAGTGATTTATGATGAGGGGCTCGTAACGAATTTTAGTGTTGAGGTTGAACCACTTTGGTCGACAAACATCAAAAGAAGTATAGCGGGTATATTGCAATTGAACTTGAGGACGTTGGATAAAGAAGTTGCCTTTCATTCAAAAGAAGTATAATTGCCCTCTATTTTTTCATTTATTACATCATTAGTTGTGCATATATATGTATATATAATACCATTTAAGCTGTTGTATACTCATCAATTAATATCAATTTATTTTAGAACACTCACTATGGCAATTGTATAATTGAATATGTTGTATCGCCTGAATCTAATAATGAGCAGTGGATACAAAAATTTATTGAACCAAATTCATGTATTTATCATCAACATTGGACATGGACCAATGTCCCAAGAATGCAATGTCCAACTGCCGACGAGGTATATTAATAACAATAAAAATAATTAGAATTAAATTTTCTTATTATTATTAATCGTTATAAGAGAAGAAGAAGAAGAAATTTTCTATTTATTTTATACTTTTATTTTTTATTTAGAGTCCAGTTATTAAATCAAGTGAAAGACTTTATAAAGTTAAATTGGATGAAAATAATGCAACGATAATTATGTTTATCAATGCAACTGGTGGAATTTATGTGCAGCCATTTCAAAGTTTGGGTGAAGCACAATTTTTATTTACTCGACAAATTTTCGAATTAATTGAAGTTAATGACGCGGATAAAAATGCAATGAGTGATAAATTCATTGAAGTTAGTTTACAACATCAATTGCCGGACAATGATATGTCGCAGGGAAGAGCTACATATGAAAAAAAAGATATTTTTAATGAAGTGAGTGTTGAAGTGTTGAAGTTAATATTTAAAATTATTTTATTTAATATATGAATTATATATTTTTATTTTTTTCCTTTATTTAGGTAGCGAAATTACTTGATCGATTGAATCAAAGATTGGAGAATCCTGGATTAGATACGGAAATACATAATTTACATAACAAAACAATATCACAGTTATTGAATTATCTTGGAAAATTGAATAAATCGGATTTACAGGCAACATATAATAACATTTCTGGCACGAGTTATATTGAAGAAACAATTCGGTAGATATTGTAACAAAGTTTTATATTCAAATTATCACAAAAATGAATAATTAATTAAATTAATCTCTTTTTTTTTATTATTTATGAAATTTAGAAACATGTTTTTGGAAGCAGTGCCACAAATAGGCACTCACGACTCAGCATTATTTGTTTTGAATTTAATTCAACGTCGAAAAGTATCAGACATCACTGCAATGCAATTACTTACACAATTGCCATTTCATATAAGAAGACCTAATGTAGAATTATTAGTTAGTTTACAACCGCTAATAAATTTATCTGAGAGAATATCACATCAAGTTCGAAATACAGGAATACTTGCATTTGGTACATTAATATATAAAACATGTTTGGTTTATTGTCCATATGAAGTATTGGATGATTTTGTCAAACTGTATTTGGATAAATTCACGGAAATTGATGTGTATGAAAAAAAAATGGTGTGGTTAGAAGGATTGGCAAATATACAATTGGGAAGAGTTGTTGAATTTTTGGAGCCAATTGCAAGTGGAAATAGTGCTCAATCACGACATTTAAGAGTATTAGCAGCTTGGGCTTCATTGCCAACAGCACCACTACGACCAGATGTTGTAAGAAAAATATATTGAAAAAATTATCAAGATTATTTTTAGATATTTAAAATTTTTAAATATCATTCCTTTGTAATATTAATTAATTAATTAATTAATTTATTTATTTATTTATTTATTTAGATATATCCAGTGTATTGGCCAATTCTTGTTAATCGCACGGAACATTTGGAAATGAGAATTGCAGCATTGACTCTTTTAATTGTATCTAATCCAACTCCAAATCGAATTATATCATTATTTTGGTATATGCAAAGTGAATCGAATTTACATTTAATTAATTATTTCTATACAACTTTGAAATCAATGGAGCGAACAAATTTCCCTTGTTACAAACATCTGTAAGACAGTATTTAAACAAATCAAATATTTAAAAATTTTTTTCTGTAATACTTTAATTTATATTTTTTATTTGTAATTTTTATTTTAGTGGTGCCATTGCAGTTCAATTTTCTCGTGTTCTACGAAAGCCAAAAACCGATGAGAATATTATTACTGGCAATTATATATTTGATTATCAAGATACAAGACGTAATTTTGGCGCAATGATACAAAATATTATCATTGCTAGTCCACGTTCTAACATCCCTGAAGTTGCGTATGTAACTCTAAATAGTCACGGCAGTGGAACGCATTTTAATCAAATATCTGTAAGTAATTTATTTGTATAAACTAAATATCATTGTCAATATTAATATTTATTCTTCTATTATTAACAAGAAAAGAAAAATGGATTAATAAATACTTATATTTATACAGTTATATATAAAAGCAACAGGTGTGATGCATTCATTGTCAGGATTTTTGGAGCAACCAGGACGTGTTAAAGATATTTTAAACAGTTTTAAATTGGATGAAAAATCTAAAGATCCAGTCCAAGTTGATATAATCGTACGAGTGCAACAAAAAGCCGTCTTATGTCTACACTTTAATAAAACCAATATCGATCACGCATTCACATGTGAGTAACAATTTTAAATTTATATAAAAATAAATAAATATTCTTTTTAATTTTATAATTTTTCCTTTTGTACTTTTATTCAATAACAGATTTGCAATCACTGCCTGAAAATACTTATCATCGATTGCAAAATATGGAATTTCATATAAATCAACAGCGAATCAATGTTCCATTGATGATGGAGTCAATTCAAGTGACGGATCTTGGAACAAATGTAAGATTATCAGCATCAGCAAATTCTTTATTCTCAATTCGCGGGAATTTCACTCATATTTTTGGTGGTCGCAACAATCACGTAATATTGCGGTATGAATCAATTGTTTTATAATCAATTCAATATTTAAAATAACAATTGAATAACTAAATAATAAATTTAATAACTTGTGAATGATTGATCATGTATTATTTTTTGCAGCACAGCTATTCACGGTACAGAAGTGGTTGAAACTTATAATCCATTATATGATATTTGGCATTCAGCTGAACGTGCACAATCCATTCATGGATATTTTCCAACAAACGTCACAGTTGGACTTCAAGATTGTCTATTTTTATCTTACAATACACCCGCTGGTAATTACTTAAATTACACGCAACATATACACGCATCTATGCGTTTCATTTAATAATTAATAAATTGGTTTTTTTATTTCTGTTGACGCAATTTTTAAATTAAATTAATTTACATTATATACACTTTAATTGCAGAACATTTAAGAACTGGTGTTACCGCGCATACAAGAACAACAACAACAATTGGTGGAGTTAAAGCACGAGAAAAATTAAACTCAATTTGCCATCAATGTCCAACGATGTATACAGTCATGAAACATCCGGATGCTAAATTAAAAGTAATGATTTGCATGAATTCAAACTAGGCAATCATTTATAATTTAATAAAAAAATATTTATTGTATTTTATTTTTTATTTTTTTAGGATGTAGTGATTTTTGATTCAATTGTACCGGAATTAGGTGGACGAGTGGAGGTAAAAGTTTACGATTGTGAAGCCCAAGTTGCTAGAGATGAAATATTAGCAGATATTTGGACATCTCATCGAAGTAATTATCAGTAAGTATTTACTGATAATTAACAGTTAATGAATAAATTTAGCTGACATAAAAATGTGTTTGTTATTTGTTTTATATTTTATTATTATAATTAATTTTAGAACTTGGTACGTAGCAAGAGCGCCATTATTGGCATTGCATTTTCTCGATTACTTTAGTTATGTACCACCAAAAGGTAGTTGTGGAGTGGCAGTACACATTGAACCATCAAACATTCAACCCTCAGAGGTAATATATTTAATTTCCTATGAATTTCTTCGTGAATTTTCATTTAATAAAAATTTATTACAAACTCTCAGGTGAAATTTGAATACAGTCGAACTGGAAAGCATCATGTACTGTCGCTGACGCGCAGCGAATTAGGAACTATGAATATCCTGCAGCAATGGAATATAGCTACACTTTACGAATCACCAACGTGGTTATCAGACTCATTGAAAATAAAAGCCAGCAGATTTGTGCCAGGTGAAAAAGTTGTAAAGGTAAAAAGCCATTTTTTCTTTTATCTATTTATAATATTTATTTTTGATATGATTAAATTGTGTTGGAATTTATGATAATGTGTTTGATTGAAATTGATTTTAGGTATGCGCGGAAATTGAAAGAGTTACTCCATGGACTTGGGACTGTTTCAGTTTGAAACCAAGCGATGAAGCATCGATTAAATTGAATGTAGTATGGGGATTGTCAGATACGGCAAAGGGTAAATGTTCTGGTTCATTATTATTGGTTAATATGGTTGGTGAAGTGAGTGAAGAACAAAAAGAAGAGAGTAGAATTGAGAAATGGCCATATTCTGCTTGTCGAGCTCAAACAAATGATAAATTGTCTGTATCATATTCTGAAGCTTGCTATCAAGCATCCAGAGAATTATCAACATTAAGAAAATATCAAGTATTTATACGTGCAGAAAATGTAAGTAAAATAATTATTATTCACCACAAGAATAAAATATATCAAGAATTTTTTATATTAATTAAAAAATGTCTTTGTTGTAAATCAATTTTTTTATGTTTTCAGTTGCCAGAAAAAATGTCACAATTACTTTGGAGATTGCGAGCTTTTTATGATCTTATGGGTGGTAATAGTAGTTACTCAGCAGGCATTGATAATTTTATTATTGGAGCAACATTTCCAAAAGATGATTCAAAAGCTGAAATTCGAGTAAATCATAATATTATTCCAATTAAATATGATCCATATTTCGTTGATCTTTTCTTAATTCGCACACGATTACATCAGTATTTGGACAATCCTATTATTCGTGAATTTTTCAGTTAGTAAAATTCAATTGATAAAATTTATTTTTATATGAATTATTCTATAAAATAATTTGTTTCTCTTCATTATAGGTCCGTGTGTTTTGACACCGGTAAGCGTAAAATCTGCACATAATGTCACACGTACAATTAAACAAGATCATGAGTTTTTAGTTATTGGACAATGTTACGCGGAAAATCCGGGTTTTGTATTGACTGCAATTAGCACATCATCTGGAGTTATTTTAAATATTTATGACGGTACCGATCATATAAAAATTGTACCAGATAATGACGGTGGTGCTATTTACAATTCAACTGAACGTTTATCATTGACTAGAGATTTCGAATGGAAAACATTTAATGATAAAAGGTAAAGTAAAAATATTTTTCTTTACTTATACTGAAAAACAATGAAAATAATAAGCTACTATGAAAACATTCGCAATAATGTGAAATATTAATTTAAATTACAGATTCAGATTGGACAAAGATGCAATATACATTTTCCTCGGTAATATTTTACCGTTTATACAATTTACAAAAGATCAAATACTATTATTTTTCCCAAGTTATATTCAAGAATTTAGTTGTGGTATGTGCACTGCGCGTGACTTCAAGACACCGAATTTATATGAAAAAATATAATTTGGACAAAGGAAGCAACGACTTTGTTTATATTTATTAAAATAGTCAATAAGATGATACCAGTAATTTTTGACGTAAACAAAAAAAAAACGAATTTTATTCAATTTCATTAAAATTCATTTGAAAAAAAATAATTCAATACTTATCCATCAACTGTATTTGTTGCAAAAAAATATTCTACATTTAATTATCAAAAATATATTACTTAACAATTTTTCGTATTAATTATATAATGAATTGTAAGATTAATTAATATTTTTAATACAATCATCAACATGCTTTGCCATTAATTTATCTTCAATCATTTTCATACATATCGGACAAAGATGTCTTTCATCCTCATCCATATCTTCATCATCTTCCACAATTGATAACGGCGATTTTTCAACAGTCGTATCCATAACACTCGTGTCACAATAAGTGATAGATATACAAGAATCTAAATGTTCATTTAACGGTATTGATTTACTTATCATTTCATTACACACTAAACATTCATATTTATCATTTATTTTATTAATTTGTTTGCTACTTCCTGGTTTGTTAATGTCATCATCCAGGACGATAATATTATCTCTATCATTACTGGCTTTTTCATATTCCATAGCAAGACATTTTTCAACGTGTGCATAATAATTCACTACTTTAATAGTTTTATTACAAGTTGGGCATGTAATATTATGTCTATCAGTCTTATCTTTAATTGGCGATACCGAAAGATCAACAGCGGTATTTTTTGTTCGTTTATGATTTTCTTCATCTTCACCATTGTTTAATAAACATTCATTTACATGATCCTGAATTTTATCTTGAGTGAAAAAATCATTGCATATTGGACATTCGTAAAAACTTCTTGATAAATCTGGATTATTTATTAGTTCAGTGTTTTTATTATTAACTGTTGATTGAGTATTGCTTCTTTCATTTTGCTCATGTAAACATTCATCCAAATGAATATTGATAACGTCATTGGGAAATGTTTTTTGACATATTGGACAAGTACCAAAATTATCTTTGTTCTCATTTACATTAGAATTATTGCTTTGATCATTTGGATTAGATAATTTTGAACGTTTTACTGGTGGTGTATTATTATCATTCTCTTGTATCAAACATATGTCGATATGATTATTGATTAGATCATTAGGAATATTAATTTTGCATATGGGACATTGAACAGAATTTTCATTTACTGATTCACGTTTTTCTTGTGTTTGTTTTGCTGGAGATGAAAAGTATTTTTCCAATAAATTACTTCTACCTGTTGCATTACCACCAACAACACCCGAGAATTTAAAATTTGTCGGTGATTTGAAATTTGCATCTTTCGAACGTATTGATGATGTTGAAGAACCCGGACCACCTGTACCAAATCCATAAACATTATTTGTATTTGTTCCAAGTTTTTTGATTTCTTCAGATTTTTTTTTCTTGCATTTGCAATTTTTACAACTTTTTTTTGATGGTTCTACAATGTTTTTTGATAGATTTTTCGAATCATTCGAAGATATGTATTTATCCATAGTGTTACTTTGTACTGGCGATTTGATTATTTCTTTGTTAGTTTTCGTCTTTGGTTTTGGATCAGGTTCTCGAACTTTAATAAATACGCCACCGCAACTGAGCTGATGACTATTAAACCAAAAATCCGATGGTCCAGGTGCACGATTCATTGCACGTCGAACTGTACCATAATACGGTGGACGATTTTGGCACGGACCATTACATCGCCACCAATGCTGCTGATATAATCTAACTTCATCATGGAAAGTATGATAAATTGTAATATTTGTACCAGCATCTCTATTAATTCGATCCATATGCTTGCAAAATTCCGGTCCATGGCCATCTCTATCACGATTATTATTAGTAAGAAATAAATATCCATGAATCATTTCATGTAACAATGTTTCGACTAAATCTTTTCTTGGTCGTAATTTAAGTAATGGCGCACTAAGAGCAATAACACATTCACGATTACGTGGATGAAATGAACATGTGCCTGCACATGTTGTCATTCGTTGACTCCATCTTACTTGAACCGGCAATAATTTATTCCAAAAATATTTTTCATTAAATTGAACAAAGAGAGTATGAACATTAGGAGTGGGATCTATTGTCTCTAGTGTCTCATCAACTAGTGTTTTTGGTTCATAACCTCCATGTTGCATCTACAAATAAATATAATATATAACATACCAATAAGTAAACTATTTATTTTATTGTAAAGTATGATTAATCATTAGAAATTATACAATATTTATTCTTACATGTTCGGGAAAAACTGCATTTTCTGTAATGCCATTTAAATCTTGCTGCAGAGCCCATTGCGGTATCCAATCATTTCTTTTCGACATGATATAATTAATGCATGTTGATTATTAATATTACTGTAACTTTATTTGATTAACTCTCTATTTTATTCAAGAGTATCAATTGGAATTATAAAATAGAAATATTGAAGAGTTTATTAATGTATATTTGTTAACGAGTATTTATCGGTCTTTATTTTAATAAAGGTATTTTAATAAAATTTCGGAAGATGTCTCTGCAGCTCTACTAAAGAGTATATATGTATATATTAGCGAACCGAGCGCCACTCGTGGCCTCTTACATAAGCTCTGTGTGTTTAATGATGATACATAATTGTGTAAATAATAGTTATATTATTGCTATTCAAATACATAATTAATATTATTAGTTTAAATCGTCATTGTAAACTTTTAGGCATATCTTATTATGACGTTTTACACTTTATATTGAAATGAACAATAATAAAAAAAATTTGGAGCGAACACCATTGAGAAATAGTAATTTGGCAAATAAACCTTTTCGTTCACCTTTTAATAATAATTCTACTGCGTTAAAAAATAATAAATTATCGGAAAAGGATTCAACATTGTCTCCGTGTTTGTATGTTGTTCTCATAAAAATTAATGCAATATATATTTTTATGTTTTTCTAGAAGACGTTTTTATTTATTTTTTATTTTATTTGTAGAAAAACGAGTCCAGTTGTTCAATTAGAAGAGAATGCAATTAAACGAAGGAAATTAGATCTCGAGACATACGTGCCTATGTACAATTCATGTTTAACACATGAAGATCTATTGGCATTGAAGCAAAGAATAAGAAATAAAAAATTAGAAATTGATAGTTTAAAAGTCAAACTTTCTTATAGAAAAAAGGTTAGAAAACAAAGATGAACAAAATTTTTTAATTCATTAAGTATTTTTTATTTGTATTGATATTTTATTTATGTTTAATATTACTTTTCTTTAGCACAATGTGGAGGATCTGAAAGTAGAAATAAAAAAGTGGCAACTAGCATTAGAAAAAGCTCTCATGCAATACCAAAAAGATTGCAAAGAACAATTTATTGGGGAAGGCAATTTGAACATGAAAGAAGTTATATTAACATTAGGTATTCCTGAGAGTGTCGTAAAATTTATGGATGAAAATTTTTTCTAAATTACAAGCCACATTTAAAGTTATGTTTATACAATAAATCAATTATAATAATATATATAAAATATGAAAAGTTGAATTGTAATAATGATAAGGTAAAAAATAAGTATTGGATTAATTCAACCTATTTATTCTGTTCAATTACAACGAATAAAAAAAAAAATGTATTATTTATGTATGCTATTAATATTTGTGAGGCCTGAAAGGATGATCTGGGTCAAAGAGTTTTGGATCACGAAGATAATTTGGATTTTTATGATATACAGGCATGAAACCACAATTTTGTGCTTTAAGAATTTCACGTTCAACTCTTTCTTGCTTGGCTTTACATAAACCAGTAATGTGTCGACCGTAAATTCTTCCTGTGTATGAACTCTGGAATTGTGAAAGTAACCTCACATTTTTATAATCCGGTACAATATCCAATTTACAAAGAATACACTTTTCCTTTTTCTTCTCAAATGGATTGCTTTCAAGCGTTATAGGCTGAAAAAGAATTTCCAATGTAAATAAACTGTATAACATTATTGATATATCAATTTTAAATCAAAAAAAAACTTACAATATCATCATTGGTAGAAGATTTTTGATCTATTGATGTTGTTTGCTGATGATTAGCAGTATTAGATATCGTGCGATATGAAGATCTCAAAGAATTTCCTTAATAAATGCAAAGAAAAAAAATTTTAAACATTATAACAATTATTATAGGTTAAGCACTGAATGTGCAAACTTACTTGAACATTTGTATAGAGTGCGAATCAATGATGCCATTTTTTTATTATTACTCGCTATATAAAACAATATAAAATTTTACATAAATGTACATAGGTTCATAAACTTTCGTGTGGCAATAATATTATTTGTTTATATTCTTTTAAATATGTATTCACATACATATGTACATATTACAGGATAAATAAAAATTTTTCTATTTTTTTATTAATGGGTGTAGGGAATTTGCGTTTATATATTTCTAGTAACTTTAGGGATTTTGCCTTGCTGCTCTGCACACACTTTTACATCCAGGCTTTTGTATATAGCAAAAAGAGAGGGGCAACTTTCAATGTGTTTGTAATGAACCGCACCAATTTGAATTAACCTATAACAATTTCATTTAATCACATAAATGTCGTCCAAACATCAATACAATATCAAAACCATAAATATGTTAAAGTAATACTTAATGTCATGGATTATTGGTCATTGCAAGAGTTTGTTCATGAATTTTCATTGTGAAACAGCAAAAATTTACATCATGTTATTGGAAATATAAAGTAAAATATATTTATATTATAATGGATAATTATGTACTGGGTCATTAAAATAATCAATTGTCTTATTGAAAATGTGTATATATTTTGCTATTTTTATTTTTCAGATGAAAGTGTAATCACATCACAGTTTGTTAGATAAATCGACAATTAAATGAGTACACGATGAATAAATTAATTGTGCCTGAAAAAAGTCAGGAGAAAATTTATCAAGAATTAAAACGAAATTATCTTATAGTTTTCCTGATGGCGAATTTTGCTGATTGGCTTCAAGGACCTTATCTTTACAAGGTCTATTCAAATTATGGATATGAAAAAAAGGATATTTCTTTTTTTTATATCACGGGATTTATGAGCAGTGCAATATCTGGAATATTTATTGGACATTACGCAGATAAATTTGGACGAAAAAGGCTGTGCTTATTCTATTTTTTCGCCACAATATTTGCATGTTTATCAATACTTGTTGAAAATAATTTTTTATTACACATTGGTAGAATATTTGGTGGTATATCAAATTCTATATTATTCTCAACCTTTGAGTCATGGTATATTAGTCAACATCTCTTACAATATAATATTTCAAAAGATTTAATTGGACATACAATGGCTGATTCAACATTTTACAATAGTTTATTAGCTATAATCGCTGGATTTGTCACGTCCTTACTAGTAGACAATTATGAATTGGGACCAAAATCTCCTTTTATATTTACTATTCCTATATCAATAATTTCAGCGATACTTTGTAAGATTTTTTGGATCGAAAATATTACAATGGAAGTTTACACAAGTCCTTTAAAAGGGCTCGCGTTGATTTTCGAAAAAAAAAATGGTCTCATGATTCATTTAGGTATAATTCAAATGTTTTTTGAAACAGCCATGTATATTTTTATATTTCTCTGGACTTCGATTCTCATTCCAATTGATCCCAGTAATGGTGTAATATTTGGAGGATTTATGTTATGTATTGTTATTGGTAGTATTTGTCATTCTTTCTCAGTAAATATATTTCAAGTAACGCGCGAAATTTTACTGTTATGCAGTTTAATTCTAGCACTGTTTAGTATGATAACATCAACAATAGGTATTCATATCCAAACGCAAGCACAAAAAAACATAATAGGAACTTACATATGTTTAATATCATTTTTATTATTTGAAATATCAGTTGGTTTGTATTTTCCGGCAATTGGTTATTTGCGAGGGATTATTATACCCGAGTCTCATCGAACGAGTATAGTTAATTGGTACCGACTTCCCTCAAATATTTTAACATGCTTTATTTTATTATATATTACAATTGAATCACCTGACACATGTTCAATATTTGCTTTAGGTGCAATGGGATTAATAATTGCTGTATTATACGCTATTAAATTTAACAAAATTTATTTACACAATAATCATTCAATGAATGTCAACAGATTGTGTTCATCAACGTATACGTAGTTTTTACTACGAAATTGTATTTGAAAAATGTTTTTATATAAAAATTCAAGATGGAAGACTGTTAGAAAATATTTAATCAAATTTGTATATAAAAAAAGGCATTAATCTGAAAGTGAATTTGTATATTGAATAAAAATATATTTATCTGAAGAAAACAAAAATACTAAAATGTAAGTATGAAATAGTTATAGCCTCAATCATAAATTAATTTATTCTATTCACCTAATGTATTTTATTATAATGAAATTTATTATAAAGTAACTTATTGCTCATACCAATTTACATGAACCAAATTAAATATTATACTATTACAATCGAAATGTTGTTATTTAATTAAATTTCATGTCTTTTGTGCCAATAAACTTTTTTCTTTTCTATATGATTTGTCCATGTCTAATTGTTTAAGTCTTGCATATACAGCGGATGCAGTTAAAATAATAAAATTACTAATCCACCAGAGCAATTGTTTGGATTCATTGAACCAATATGTAGCAAGAATAGTTTGAGCACAAGCCTTAGCAGTTCCGCTGATATTGTGTGTTAATGGTGATGTTACTTGAATTTGAAGTGTAGTAATAAATCCAATGGCAAAACCACAAATTCCACCGATAATCATTGCAAACCAAAAATACAATTCATTCAATTTATCAAAATTTCTTATTGCATTGTATTCATCATTAATTAACATTAATGGAACAAAAAGAAATATACTGTAGGCATTATTGTAGTAAGATAACAGCCAAATTTCATCATTCACCAGTGGAAGTACACGTTTTGTAACAATTGAATACAGACAAACTGTTAGTGATCCCAAAACACCATAAAATGTTCCGGCCATTGAAAAAGAACCAGCTACATACTCTTGATCCACTCCCATCCAAAATCCTCCGACAATTACTCCACAACAAATTATACAACCGATCGATGTTACTTGTCCTATAAAAAATAAATGGTAAATGATCAAATATATTTTTAATTACTAACTCTACTAGGAATACTTTACACAGAGACTATTTAAATAATTTTGCAAATTTATTTCAAGAGTTTAATGCTCACCAATAATTAAATATGTGAATATAACGTTGAATACAGTTGTTAATGATCGTCCTATGTAATAAAAGCCAACGTCCACGTATTTTAAACATAAATTATTGCTAGCTATCATCAATGTGAACAAAATCGACAGAGGAAGTACCTAGAATTGAAAAGAGTAACAAAATTAAATAATTACAATTAAATCATAGAGTTATATCATAATAGCAAAGTTTAATCATACTTTTTTTATGTTCTCCATGTCGTATGGATTTCCACGTGGAAATGAAATAGCTTTTGGAAACCATCTTGCAAGTTTACTCATACAAAAGCATATAATAACGCAGACAATACATTGAAACCAAGTCACGAATAGTGGAGCATCTAAATTAAATTTTTTACTTGACAATAAAGATTTGTTCACGAATACTGTAACAATTGAAATTACCCTGTAATAATAAAATTGATTTTTAATTTTATATATTCATGATTATACAATTTATTGATGTTTTTATTTTACTTATTTATTGAACTCACCAATAAGCACTTACAACAATAATAATTTTGATATATTTTGATAATAGTCCGTCTTCCAACATTTTATTAATTTATTATTTTAGGAAATATAAAATTCAAAATAGCTCCAAGATTTTATATCATGTATTTGCGTGATTAATAATAATTTATACAAATTATTTCAAATAATATTTAAATTAAAATTTTTGTGATGCACATCCTTCCAATCTTAATTTTCTTGTAACATCATCTATTTTCTTAGAGTCTTTTGGTACTTTATAATCAGAAACATGATCTACTCTTATAGTTCTACCCAAAATTTTAATACCATTCAAATTATCAACAGCGAGAATTGTACTCCTTTGGTCTTCGTAACAGAGAAAACCATAACCTTTTTGTTTTCCGGTATCTTTATCTCGGATTAAATTTATATTTACAGGTTCACCGTACTGTGAAAATATCGTTATAACATCTCCTTCAGTTAAATCATATGGAAGACCGCCAATAAATATCCAAGCGCTATTTTTATATTCGTCGTGCCAAGATGTTTTTCTATCATACAACAATTCTTGTTCACCAAGTTTTGTAATATTTTTTACATTAGTCAATGGATTCATGGCATTTATTCAGACTTATTATCTACTACACTTCTATACATGTATATATATAAATTCAAATAGGTTAATATCACCAATAACCAGTTATATTTATTACAAAATTGTTCATATATGTCTCTAAATTTTGAGATTTAATTTCGCTTTATTATTTAAAATGTATATAATATTTAATTCTACAATTTTACATATGGATGCGACAATGCCACGTTGCCATTTTTAATGTTCCAGGGGTGCAGTCCAATCCCATGTTTCATTTGTTCACGTGGGCAAAATGACACGCAGTGATTGGACTATAGGGAAGTAGGGATTGTCTCGGTCGGTAACAAAACAAAAGAGCGGATAAATTAAAAAAATGAATTCAACGATTTATGAATACATCAAAATCGTTGTTATGTATTATGTATAAGTACACATATTAATACATTCAAATAAATATATAAATTTCATATGTTTTTTAGCACCATCATTTGTCTAACATTCATTTGTTTCAATTGCTCGCTCAATTGTCATTTTTGGTTGAGAACCCTCACATGATATATCATATTTGAAGCGCAATTTACACACAACATCACATTAGCATCGTTCGTGATTCAGCAAAAGCACAAGTGCACTATATCTAAAAATTCATATCAACTTCTTCAATAGTTCATCAAGAACATTGGGAATTGTTACGTACATTAAAAAGCAGTCGTGAATTATCTTTGAAGCAAAATGGTTAAAGCAGTTTGTGTTCTTCAAGGCGAAACCGTCAAAGGAACTATTTTCTTTGAACAAAATGTATACACAAATATTTTTTATTATATAAATATAACAATTATATATTTAATACTAATGAAAGCCGGTTTTTAATTTAATATATAAATAAATAATCATTTTTAATTATTGCAGGCAACATCTGATCCAGTCAAGGTCACCGGCGAAGTAAGCGGTTTGCAAAAAGGACTTCATGGATTTCATATTCATGAATTTGGCGATAATACTAATGGTAATATATAATAATTAATAATTAATATTCCTATAAACATCAAATAAGTAATGACTACATAGATAAAAAAAAATAAATCAAATTTTGCTGTAATATAAATTAATTTTTTTTATCTCCAAAGTATTTTATTATTTTGTTATCATTTATATTTTATTCTTATAAACTTAATTTTCTGTCTTTCGTGGCAGTTTATCAACTTTAGGTCAATATACTTACATAACCTAATTTAGTAATCTACAATTATTATTCATATTTATAAATTCAATTCTAATATATATTTTCATTTTATTTCAGGTTGCACCAGCGCTGGACCGCATTTCAATCCGCTTGGAAAGGATCATGGAGGTCCTACTGATGCCGCTCGACACGTTGGTGATCTTGGAAACATTGAAGCCAATGATAAAGGTGTAGCCAAAGTTAATATCGTTGATAAAATGATTCAACTTCAAGGCAATCATTGTATCATCGGTCGTACACTTGTGGTAAGACATTTTTTACTTGAAGAAAATATTAAAATTAATATAGAATTTTATTTATAATTGGAAAATAATAATAATAATTATTATTATTAATTTGTTTATAGGTTCATGGTGATCCGGATGATATGGGCAAAGGTGGCCATGAGCTTTCAAAAACAACTGGTAATGCTGGTGCACGTTTGGCTTGCGGTGTCATTGGAATAACCAAATAAATTATAATTCAACATTAAAAATGAAAAACAAAATTCACTGTATGAATTAACATATTTACACTACTTATAAATTTTTTCCCGGCAATTATTTAGTAGTGTATTGAAATATAATAAAATTTATCATTCCTAAAAATATGTACTATTTGTTATATAATTAATAACAATATGTACAATTTACGTAAATATTGAAAAACTATGATTATATTTTTTTTCATTGATTTAACCTGTCATTATGCAAATTTAGTGTGAAGGATTGGACTTGGGATCAATTAAAAACGCTACGTCATTTGAATAATATAACTCGTTTGTTTATAAATAATCAATATTTTTTATATAGTTTATTCGTTACTCCATTATTCGTAGTAGATCGTACTCCATTACTACGCAGTAGATTAAAACGATCATTTGAAATATCTTTTTTGGGCATTGAATAAATTCTTCGTGATGGCGAAGGAGCAGGCATTATAGCTAATGGAGATGGATTTATTGCTGGATATGAATATTTTGGTGTTGGATCTGAATTACCACGCCATAACATATATATCAACCAATAAAATCCACCAACACATTTTGACATAAAATCAAGAATTCCAAATATTATTGGCGTCATAACTTGAATTAATTTTGTTAATTCGTGTGTGAATTTTAAACTGTAATCACCGCAGTACCACAAAATATTGCCAGCAATTGTGATAATACTCATTATTAATACACCACTAAATTTTGTTATTTCACAGATATTATGGTATGTACTCATCTGAAAAAAAGGATAATATTAATAGAAATGAATAAATGAATCTTATTTTAAAATATTTTCTTCACTTACATCTTTAAATTCAAATGACGAATGTGAATTATCATTCCATACACTGTTAAGAGATGAATATTCAAATTCATTCATAACTTTTAATTTAAGTTCAATACCAAATTCATTAACTTTTATTGCACGAAGTTGAAATCGATGTTTGCCAATTGGTGTTCCGTTCAACTTTACCCATAATTTATAACTTTGAACTTCGTCATCGATTGTACTACCTACGCATAAATAAAAATCCAATATTAAAATTAAAAATAATATAATTATTTATACATTAATTAATACTAACGAGTAATGCCAAGCCATGTTGTTGCTAATTGTGGATGCAAAACATCATAAATTTCATCTAGAGTTGGAATTATTTCCTCGTCTTTATCCACAATTACAATATCTCTGAGTAATAATCAAAATAATATTAATAAAATGATTTCACCTAATAAATAAATATAAAATATAACTTCAATCTTATTTTATTTATGCTATACATACAATGAAATATATATTTATTATAATTAAATTAATAAATAAATAAATTAAATTCAGATAATACATTTTATAGTTGAAATGCAATAATAACAGTACAAGTATGTTTAATAATATAAATAAAAACTTACTTGTACTGTGGAAAACATTCATGTTTAACCAGTTCTCTACCTATGTAATCGCCAATGAAACTTTGTTTCATATTTTTCACTTTAATTAATAATTTTGCTGTTGGATCGTCTGATTCATCGCTGTCTCTTGACGAATTAATAATTTTACATGGCGATTTTTTAAATGATTTGCGTTTCTGAGACATAATTGAAAGTCTGTTTTGCAAATACGAACCGTAGACGACGAATATATATTTATTTACACACTTATAGATGAATCATTAATGTTTATGTGTATATTTTGGACTTTTAACAATGTTTAAAATGCAAATTGTCGTTGTTCAAATTTATTTCATCCACCTCGCTTCAACTTGACAGTTCATCGTGTTAAAATCATAGCTATATAGATATTATTATTGTTAAAATAAAGATAATTATTATTGTAGGTGATCCGGTGATTATTGAAAGATTAAAAGATAAGTATTATCCATATTTTTATACATAGAAAGAACTTTTTACAAGAAGAGCCGGCTGACATTTTTTTTTAGCGGACTAATCACAGTGGCGCCACCAACTTATTTTTGTAGTACTAATAAATTACACTTTTATTTTCTGTCGATAATGTTGATGGATAGTAAAGATAATATCAATGACATAAATCGTGTTGAAATCATTTTAAATATTAAATTAAACACAAAATAATCATCAAATTAAAATAACAGTGATATTAAACAAAAATATTAGCTATAGTATAATCAAAAGATTTTGAAATTTTTTTCCACTTTGGATTACTGCTGATAATAAAACCCTAGTTTTTTTTATTATATCCCTATATTATTTATAATGAGAATGTAGGTATTTAGTAATAACCTAACAATAATTTATTTTATTTAGAACACACTAGAAAGTTTATTTATTTAAAAA
>JAQQBS010000002.1:19281650-19307263 GCA_030347275.1 Microctonus aethiopoides
AATCTATCTATTTTTATTATATACATACATATGTATATAATAAAATAATTTAATTATAATTATATTTATATTCGTACATATTACTTGTTAAATAAATTTGATTATATTTTCATTTATTTCATTTCTTGGCTTTTCAGTGAGGGGCTTGGAGCCAGACTTCCTTTATCCATTGGAAAACGTTACGATCCCTCAGGGTCGAGACGCGACATTCACCTGCGTGGTGAACAATCTGGGTGGATACCGGGTGAGTCCTTCTTCATACGCGAGTGGAGATCACGGTGGCGCCAAGGCCCGGGTAACTATAATAATTAAAATCGTGAGAGATGCCTTGCCCGAAGATGCACCTGCAATGGATTACATAACCTATAAATATCATTAAATAACTGCACTCCTAAAACACATATTAAAATCACGTATTATCACATGCGCCTGCATTTATTATCATGCACTGCATTAATGCACTTTAAAATGACCCAAATGGACCAGAAAAAAAAAATATTAATATCAAATTACAAAGTAGAAAATTAAAAAAAAAAAAAAAAATTAATAACTCATGTTAAATGCACGCACGTTCAATCGTGCAATTAACACAAAGCATTAAAATTATTATTCATAATCATATACATATAAACATAAGAAAAAAAAATATATGAAGGTATATACATATATGTATAATATATCTTCATATATACATTATATATTTATAGCAGCTGAAATTCCTATGACAGCACGACGCACGCAAATATTCACATAAATTAATTGCGGAGTAATATTATACTTACATAAAAAGCTCCAACGCAGTGGCTGCCTGCGATGCCTGTAAAGCCTTCATTAATATTATCATATAATTTTTTTTATCAATTCAAATTCCTACAACCAAAAACACTATTATTATATAAAGCACCAAGTGCGTCATATGTTGATTAATTATCACTTATCACAATTGATATTTAGGTAATAATTAATATATCAGTATCAATTAATTTTTTTTTCCCTTAGTGTAACAATTAATTATTCAATTATTTATATCCATTTAATTATTTATTTTTTATTCTATACTTAGAGAATTAATAAAGTAATAAAAATTAATAAAGTAAATAAGATGAAATAATTTATAGGAAAAAATACAACGCACCCGCTTCGCTCGAAATTTAATGCAACGCCAAATGTATTATACATAAATTTAAATACATATACTGATATATGTATATAAGTGATCAGATATAATGCTTTGGTTCTACATACTTTTAATGGCGATGATGCTGCCAACAATGCTGTCGCGACTATTTCGGAATTATAATAAAATGTACTGTGTGTACAGACACTTTTAAAAGTTTTTATCAAGCCAAATGCATCTAGAGCTTTTCAATAATTTTTTTATTTATATCTTTATCACCATCTGTTTTATATATCTCCGATGTATGTAAAGATATACCTACATATCTGTATATATGTATTTTTCTCGCGCATTATATAGTTGGTAAAAAAGTTTTAAGCGCGACGATGGAGACACGTTTTCTCTCGTGACGACATCGATGAAACCTTTTTAAGTATTCTATTGAGAGTGTGTGTGGCATCACGCAACTGTGCCGTCCACATATAGATATGTATACATATGCGTATATGCATACATATATACATATGTATACATAGTAAAAAGTTAAAAAATTTTCAGCGTTAAATAAAAATATAGATATCTTTTTTGTGTGTACCAAAAAGTAAAAGTTACCAGAGACTTTTCCATTTTTATATTCACTGGCTTTATATATAATAGGGATATATATATACATGTATATGTGTCGGTAGTATATGTATATAATATCGTAATCGTCACATTTTTTTTGCATATGTGAATAATAAATTTTCATTCGTATAATTTTTTTCAATTCATCCTTCATTTCATTTTTATTTTTTTTTTTTCATAATTTCGTTTTGTGTTTTATTCTTTTTTTCCCTATCCGGAAAAGACTTATTATTTTTATTATTAAATTAAATTCAATTTTTTTTTTTTTTTTTTTGCGGAAAATTTTTTTTTTTTTTTTTTTTTTTTTTTTTTTTTTTTTTTTAGTAATTATTTGTATATACGAAATCGTAAATTCACTAAATGAAGTTATATATGTTTATTGTTAGATTGATAAAATATATGAATTACCTCCGGGGCATGATGTCCTGCAAACATTATATATATATAAATATACATATATGCATGAGGTTTGGATTTGGTGAATATATAATTACGTCAGAGTCTGCATGCGCATGTACTTTTAAAACACACAAAATATGTTTGGGCACTCAATAGTTTAAATGACAGAAAAAGAATTGCATTGTATATCTTTATTGATTAAATGTCGCAGTACAATATTGATTTTATTTGTTATTATTAATTTATATATTTATTTATTCATTTAATCATGTATATTTCTTTATATATTCCCTTATTTTTATATTTTTTTAATTCGTTGATTTTTAATTCTCGTTCAAATGCGTCAAATCCTCTTTTAGCCACGAAGCAAATAAAAGAACATTCGAAATATTTATAAATATAAAATTCCATCAACGTACATTAATTCGCGTGTAAAAATATAAAGTTCATAATGTTAAAAATAATTCCATATTGCAAATCCTTTATTGTAAAAGTGCCATTTGTTGTTTGGTAAAATGCAGATTCGTTAAAAGCAAAAGATAAACAAATAATCGAATGGATTAATGTTAACAACATGAAGAAAGAAAAAAAAAATTTTAAAAAAAAAATTAAAATAAAAACACAATTAAATCTTCCTATAAATTTATTTTAATTTTCATGACTCCATCAGAGTGTGGAACTCCATACAAGCACTAAACACTTTACATACACATTAAATTCTTGTGTGAACAAAACAGGTCTAAACCAGACTATTGCCAAAACACGTTCGAACCTCACAGCAGCAGTAGTAGAGGTTCGTAGCGGTCAGCCACACTGTGTATACATTGTACAGGTTGTGCTCCAGTGAAAAACTTTTAATTAGCGAGTTTATCCATTTATCCCTTAACATACCACTAAGAGAAACACGACAAATACAAAAAATTTCACTAAAATAAGTAAACAAACAAACAAACAAACAAACAAATAAATAAATAAATAAATACCAACATAAAATACAAAAACGATAAATTTTATTCAAATTTTTTTTCCTCACTTTTTAATACACTTTTATCATTTTTTTTTTCCTCCTTCAGTTTCCATTATAAAAACGCAGGATAAAATACGTAAATAAAAAATAAATAAAAGGCACTGCTATTATATAGATGAAAAATATATAAATATACATAACGATATCTAGATGTTGGCAAGGAAAATAAACGAGGTATCGTAGACTGGACGGAGGTGAGCTTGATCCTACAATGCAGCACAATAGAGCACACACCATGTTGCTTTGCATATGAAAGAGTCATGAGAACAGAGAGTGAGATAGCTTGTGCGTATCGAAATAATAATAATAATAATAATGATAATAATAATAACACATATATGTATGTGTAACTGACAAGCTTTTCAAAGTGCCATAGATACCCATAAATTTCGAAAATTTTCCTTAATGATGTATATACAAAGTACATACAAGCCCATATGCAAAAATATGAAAATAAATTATAAATATAAATAAAAATTATAGTAAAATATAAATTATAAATTATAAATTATAAATTATTCAATATATTATTTATAAATTATAAATATAAATATAATTAATTATAAATCATAAATTATAAAAATAAATATAAATTATAAATTGTAATTTATAATAAAATATAAATGAAAAAATATAAATAAAAATTATAGTAAAATATAAATTATAAATTATAAATTATAAATTATTCAATATATTATTTATAAATTATAAATATAAATATAATTAATTATAAATTATAAATTATAAAAATAAATATAAATTATAAATTGTAATTTATAATAAAATATAAATGAAAAAATATAAATAAAAATTATAGTAAAATATAAATTATAAATTATACATTATTTGATATATAATTTGAAAATTATAAATATAATAAATAAATTATAAATCATAATTTATAATAAAATATAAATAAAAAAATACAAATAAAAATTATAGTAAAATATAAATTATAAATTATAAATTATACATTATTTGATATATAATTTTAAAATTATAAATATAATAAATAAATTATAAATCATAATTTATAATAAAATATAAATAAAAAAATATAAATAAATATTATAATAAAATATAAATCATAAATTTTAAATCTATATGCGTCTCGCATATTCACATGTATTGCATTAAAACGTGTAGATTTTAGTCTTCTCTTCATCGTCATTGAAACGATATGTATAACTTAAAAAGTGAAGAGAAAAGGCGAAAAAAAAAAATAAAAAAAAAAAAAAAACATATTCTTGAGACTCTTTTATAAATGTGCGTGCGATACAAAAGCATATTGTATATAGTGAGAGTTAAAGCCATTTGTTGCGGTGCTATGTGTCCACTTACTCGTCGCAACGTGTCAAAGAATCTCAAGGGCGACGAAAAAAAAAAAACCCCCATGTGCATCAACCCTAAAAAGTGTACAGGAGAGTGAGGCAATAGAAAAAAAAAAAAAAAATGCGATATAAGATTATAGAAAAAAAAATGAAAAAAAAAATCGGGTATATGTATAACGCGCTTTATATTTACAAGTAGAAAAGCTCTGAAGGTTGGGTGGTAATACTACTATATACTATACGTCACTTGCCAACGACTGGATTATCCTTCTCCTTTGCTTATTCCTCTATCTGCCATTCTTTTTCTATGTACACTGATGTCTGATATCGACGGAAAAAGTCGTAGTCCTTCCTATATATACTTCCTTCAGTTCCTTTTGCATCATTCTCTTACGGATGGTTTCTTTTAGTCGTTGGTAAACTCGTGGGGCCACTTTCTTGGACATATCCAATACCCAGCTGCCAATATTAGATAAAAATCAGTGAAAAAACATTCGGTCGTTCAAATCCATTGAATATTTTCATTTAAATATTTTTATATACATGTACACATATAAATATAGATTTAAATAAATATGTACACCATCTGTTTATGTATGTAAATAATATATATTTATTTAAATACACGGTGTATAAAATGATATATAAATATACACTATTGATATGTTATTTATATTTATTTAATTTTGAAGAATAATGTGAAATAAATATTTTTTCTTTTTTGTTTCTATTGGAAACAGGTGGCTTGGATCAAGGCGGATACAAAAGCAATATTGGCAATTCATGAGCACGTTATTACGAATAATGCTCGATTATCTGTCACTCATAATGATTACAATACTTGGACGTTGAATATAAAAAATGCACAGCGTAATGATCGTGGATTGTACATGTGTCAAGTTAATACAGATCCAATGAAGAGTCAGGTAACTTTAATTTATTAGATTTACATATATGTACATATTAAATGAGAAAATTATTCCAATCTCAACTCATATTTAATTAATTAATATACATATAAAAATTAATAAGTATTTAAATATGTATATTATTTTTATTTCTTATCTTTTTTTTTTTTTTTTTAAGTATAATAATTTTTTATTTCTTCTTTGTTTTTTTATTATGTAATGTGCAGAGTGCATTTCTTGAAGTGGTTATACCACCGGACATTGTATCCGAGGAGACATCAGGTGATTTGATGGTACCAGAAGGTAGCTCAGCAAAATTAACGTGCAAAGCACGTGGTTATCCTAAACCGGATATTGTATGGCGTCGTGAGGATCGTGGTGATATTATTGTACGCGATACTAATGGCGGTGCCAAGATGAGACGTAATGTATTTTTATTCCAATTTTATTTTTTATTCATCGGAATAATTCGTTGTTCTACATTCCAGAAAATCAGACATGAAAAATTAAATATTAAATAGAGAATATTCTAATTTCGATCCATTTTCAATTTGATAATGTTTAATTATTATCATTAAAAATCGACACTTATCTAATCTTCATAACGAATCTTGACAAATTCATCCATCTCATAAATTATACACAAAGTCATATTCAAGATTAAACATAAATCATTCACGACATTAAATCTGAGTTGATACTTTTTATAAATTAAAAAAAAAAAAGATAAAGCTATATTCAATTATAAAATATATTTAATAATAGTTTCATATTCAGTGACATAATTGAAATTATTAAAGCATATAAAACCTCTTGAAGATGAGTACTATAAATATTCCACATTGTTCTCAACACTCAAGTACAATTATATAACACAAACTATTTTTATTTTTATTCACAATTTATTTCCATCAAACTAATAAAAATATTATCAAATAAATAATTTCATTTATTTTTCCATCTGTTTATTCATCAGAAACCTCCGTTCAAGGTGAGACCCTTGTATTGACAAAGGTGACGAGAAGTGAAATGGGAACATACATGTGCATAGCAAGCAACGGTGTACCACCCTCAGTCAGTAAACAGATGATGTTGCACGTCAACTGTGAGTATAAAACAAAACTAAACACGTATTTCACATGTAGATAATGGGCTCCAAGTTTAAATTTTACTCTCTACTCATATAAACACACATACACATACCTATCCACACATAAACAAATACATATACCTCTTTAATATATATATTTACTTTCATTTACATCTCCATACACCTCTAAATAGCTAGATAAAATGACAACTACACAAATTTATGAAATGTATATTGTTGTTATAAACACACAATATAAATACATATTAAATTTTACTTGTATATATGTATATATTCTCATTTACCTGGATGTAAAGGGCGCGACTATGAAACAACGATGAGGCGGACGACGTCGACGTAGTCGTTGAAGATAGTCATCGACTTGCTCTTTGCATAATTTTACAGTAGCAAAACGAAGCTGCCACATCTTCTCTTGCATACACTCTCGTTGGCGAGAGTCAGTTTAGACCAGAACTAAAATAAAAAAAAAACCCTAAAAAAATTGCTAAGGAAAGAAAACGTAAAGGGAGAAAGAGAATTAAAGTAAAATACAGCTTAAATAAAAATACAAGTGAGCATCGGCAAAGATAGAGAGACAGGAAAATAAAAGAATATTAAAGCAAAAAAAAATATTATGAGGGAGAATGAAAAGAGAAAATAGAAAAGCTCGTTTTCCATAGAATATAAATATATTTATGTATATGTATATGTGTGTGTAATTTTAGTGCGGCATTGAGATGAGCAAAGTAGAGTAAGTGTGAGAGTTAATAAAATTACACTTGGGACGATACATAGAGAGAGGGCCTTGTTGAAATTGTATACGATTATATAGAAAAAAAAAAGGGCATAGGCAAAAAAGAAAGGGATGAAAGTGAAGAGACGATGGAGAAAGATCGCTTGTAGAGGGTTGCGAGAGTGGCTGCTTTAAGCCGCACTCAAGACACCAACTCTTCTCTCTGTCATTCTCTTCGATCTTTCGTCTCTCTATCTGTCTCAACTTTTCATATATAGCAATATCGCAAGCGCGGCCATGGTAATTCTTCGCCGGAAATTGAATGTTCTCTCTCACGCCATCTATGTCTGCCTCAAACGTCGCTTATTCCACTTTACTCCTTCTTACTCTCCGTTCTCTTTAGACATTTATATACATATATGTATACATACAACATCTCTACATACACCACAACTATAATATTACTTCAACACAACTGCCTCGTGCTCTGTTGGATAATCTGCTTTTATTGAATATAACCGCGCACGAACACGTCAGTATTTATAATTGATGAACGTTTATTATATTCTGATATGTATATATGTATTTATATATTTACATCAACAGTAAAAAAGTAACACACACGCAATATAAAATATCTTATTGTATTATTTATATACACTTGTGAAAATAAATAAATTCACCAAGAAAAATAAATTAAAAAAAAAAAAACAAATGTATGGTTATACATAAGCACAAACTATTATTGTTCTTTATTATTTTTTTTTATTATCCACCACTTATTATATTACGATATGCGTTATGAATTTTTATATATATATATATAATACTGTATACACAACGCGTGTGCAAAGCGTAACGAAAAAAAAAAAATTTTTATACCGTAAACCTGTCTCATCTTCCTCTGTGCCACATCCTTCTTTGCCCATGAATGCCATCATAACTGTACGACCCCATCTCGTGGAGTAGGTGCTAATGTAGCGAAGGATCGCGCGTTATCTTATCACCCCAAGCGCTCTCTATATCTACTTGTCCTTTGCTCTCCTCTCCTACATTTACCCACAGCTAAGGATTTTCTAACCTCATACTACTACTACTACTACTACTACTACTGCTACAACTATGCTATCATACCACTACTACCCATCTCTCACACTTATTTCATCTCCTCAATTCGACCCTTTTCTCCGACCCACCAACCCAATCTCTATCACTATCTTGCCTCGTTCTATTCGCCACTCTGTCTCCGTTGAGTTGTGGTCTCTTTCCGAAGAGTGAAACGACGTGTAACCTCAACCTAAAGCTTCCCTTGAATTCACAGTGTATATATGTATAAATGTATTTGAGTGTATGTGTTATGTGAATTCATTTTCCCTTAAAGGTGTATATGTATAACCACAGCACAGTCTGCACTCGGCCAAAACCCGGAAACCTATTACGTTCCCGATGTTTCGCTTTGCGGGCTTATTTCATGCCGCAATCGCATCAACTCCACATCTCCCTTCTCTTTCACTTTATAAATGTATACATATACATGAAGAGGTATAAATATATATATATATTTTGGAGCCAGTGTTACTATTAGTCGACAAGAAGTAATGTTACTCCTTCAATTAAAGTGATTTATCTCACGTTACTGATCCCATTTTCAATGAATTTATTTTTTATTTTTATTATTTCATTCATTTATTATTTTCTTCTGCTTTTTTTTTTTTTAATTTTTCTCTTTGTCTATGGATTAAACTATATTCTGTGTTTCAATACTTGTTCATTGCTTTAGTCCATCGAACGATCGACACGAATGTATGGATATATAACACTAAAACATGTTTAAACTCGATTAATTGGTCGTTGAATGCTCCACAACGAGTTTGGTTTAACGCTCCCTTTTCGTATTTACCTCTAGTCCTATTCAAATGTATCAGACTATTTATACATATTCCCCAATTGTATATGTATATACATACAAAATGTATCTATGTGTATATGTGTATTTAGAGAAATGGGAAATATATATACACATACATACAAACTCATATCATTCGTTATTTATATTTGGCACGGACGTTTCGCGTGCGGGACGGATATCGACGATGCAAACGGATGAGATTGATTTATAGCTGATACCTCTGGATATATCCGTATGTGTATATGTGTATGTGTGTGTGTGTATCAGCTAGTTTTTGCTTTCAACAGAAACTACTGTTATACGAGAAAGTTTTAATTGCTCAGGGATATAGATAGATATATTTAGTTATATTATTATGTATATAGTTTTTTTTTTTCTGTAGATATATAGTGGCCATGAAAATGGCCTTGTGTCTCTTGATGAATATCTGAATGAATTTTTTTAAAACTAAATTCCAACGCGTTTTTGGAAATTTATAACTTTATTTTATTTTTTTAAATTTTTTTTGATGATTTATCACTTTGTGACATTTTTAAACGACTGGGATTTAATTATAATTAATAAATGTATGATATAATTAATTTTGGAGGAATTATGATAATATTGGTATGATTTGAGTAAAAGATTTTGAGTTTTAATGATGGATTTTAATATGGATTATTGGATTATTGAAAATTTGTGTAATTGAGAAGTTTTTTGGGTTTAATTTTATAACTTTTCTTTATTGTAATAATGATATATACCTATTTACTTATGTCGTGCGTTTCATGTCTCGTTAATTTCGACATTCGTTTGCTTTTACTATAATATTTACGTTCGCTTTCTCCACGAAGGACAGTAAGTAGCTTATAACATTTTCATCTACTTGCCCACAGATAAGTGGCTTATGCTCGTTTATGCGCATTCTACTTTCATCTTTTTCAGCTGTATGCATTATTAAACATATTTAATATAAAAATGTGCAGTTATATTTGTGTATAAAAGAGTTGAAATAATTTTTATAATTCTCTTTTTTAATTTTTTGTTTTTTCTTCTTTTTCTTTTTTTTCAGTTCATCCAATGATACAAGTTCCGAATCAATTAGTTGGTGCACCAACAGGAACAAATGTTACATTAGTTTGTCAAGTTGAAGCATCACCAAAAGCCATCAACTATTGGACAAGAGAATCAGGCGAAATGATAATAACAAATCATAAATATTCAATGACAGAAGAGAAAATGTCAGATTACAGCGTACAAATGCGATTGATTATTCGAAATTTACATAAAAGTGATTTGGGCGGTTATAAATGTATTTCTAAAAATTCTATTGGTGAAGCTGAGAGTAATATACGTCTCTACGGTGAGTATAAATAATAAAATAATAATTTAATTGATAAATTTAAAGTTGAATATTTTTTTTTTATAGAATTTATCGATAAAATAAATAATTATAAGACATATTATAATTTTAAATTATTTATTAATATTCATAAATTCCAAATAACCATGCAGTTATTCTTAAAAATAATGTAATAATCATTAAATATACATAAACAATAGTTTAAAATTAAATTATTGAAATACGAGTTTATAAAAGTCAAAAAAAATTTATTTTTCACCTCATCAAATAATTCGACGTATAAATCAATATTGATACTTAATTTCTATCACATCTCTATAAATTATGAATTATAAAAGTTATAAAAACTCGTCAAAATTCCCACCATATAAATAAACAAATAATAAAGAGTATTTCAAGAAAACAAAATTACATAATAAAAAAAAAAATAATAAATGAAGTGTTGGAAGAATATATTTTATCATGGTATTTTTAACGATCGATATTTTTATTCTCCTATCATAGAACAATCCCTTGGTTTTTATCCCACCAATTTTCCCGGTGTAAACATACCCAAAGACCTGGAACATATAATACTCCGCGTTGAAGCATATCTCGTTTATCCAAGGATGCGTTTTCGCTTCGCTTCGCCCTCACATAGTCACGCGATCAGTTAAGCCCGGTAGATTAACCGTTGAACCCTGAAGTACGAAAGTGCTAAGCTCCTTGAGAACAAAAGACCAAAAGAGAAAGAGTAAGACACCAAGCATATAGTCAAAGTTCAAAAAAAAACGTTGAAGAAAAAAATAAATATACATAAAAAAAAATAAAAATAATGAAACAAACAAGCACAAGAAACGAAACATGTATGTAACGAAAAAAATTGCAAGATGAAACTAAAAGACAAGATGCGGAAGTGTCTTATAAGACAGGAGCAAACGAGTCACGTCGACGCGTTCGTTCAGGGGCAAAAGTTGGCAATAGAAACAATATCCTTCGGGCGTATTAGTTATCGTTTATCAGTAAACGCGCTCTCTCACCTCACTCCTGGCATCATCCACACACAAATACACATAGGATCCAGACTAAAGCTAAAACTGGACGAGAATTGGGTAAGCCATCTGTTGCCAGACATGATCGATAAAAGTCCACCAAGTGTTATCAGTGCTAAACTGCTATTTTGCTCTTCCTATTGTTTTTTGTTTTTTTATTTCTCCTTTCTTTTCCTCATTCTCTTTTGGTCGTGTCTGTCCTCTCGTCACCCAATATCGTTCGATTTTGCGGGTTACAAGATAAATTGGATCTACCAAATGAAGGTTTATGTCAAAACGTGAGACAACAAAAAATAAATAAAATAATAAAAAGGATTAATCAAATGAAATAAACTAAACTATAAATTGTCAATCCAATTTATATTTCATAAAGACAAATATATAATTTAATTTAATTTACGATTTTAATATAAATAATTAAATTGTTAATTTATTTCAACTATTATTATAATTCATTTATTTATTTAATTGTTTTCTTTAAAGACATGCGCCTGCCAGAACATTCGAGGAAGAGCAACGAGGTGTCAGACGATGAGGATATGAATGAGGCACGCGAGCATCATGGACATCGGCTAAATCGCGTTTATCAAGGTTCGTTGAGGGAAAGTGGTTACACATCACAGACGCCTGTTGACATGAATGGCGCATCAGCGTCAGCAGCAACAGCAGCTACAAGCAGTATTGTTGATGCATGCACAAGATGGCCAGTTTCATTAACAACAATTTGCATTATTTTAATTGTCTCGTTTATCACAACGTAAACCGATTTAAATAAAAACAAAAACAAATAATGGTATAGTGTGCGCCATTAAATTGTTTAAGAATAATAATTAATAAAAAAAATAAATTTAAATAATTGAAAATTAAAATTACATAAAATTAAAATATTCATTTGTCCATTAATGTTGATGTATCGCGTTAAAGTTTGTTACGCGATTATTTTTGCTTTAATATGTATATATACATATATATATATATGACAAATTAATTAATTGGCTGAGAGTAAACATAATAAAAGAGAAAAAAAGTTTAGATTTAATTGTTTAAATGATAAATATAAAATGAATATTTAATTTATTTGATGAAAATGAGTGCCAAAAACAAAATTATTAAGAATAAATGAAATTATCTAATCGTTATTGTCGAGTTGAGAGTGTTTAGCACCGCGTAAATTTTATTTTTCAAGACGCATATATATATATTTATATATATAAAGTTCAACCCCTTGATGATTTGCTGATAATATACACTCAGTAATTTCCACTCGCTTGAATGGACTCTTTTATTTTTCATTTTGTTATGCTTCGTCACGGCTGTATATAATACAACATTTACTCATGCTCGTGTAAAATACAAAAGTTATCTCAAGAAACAGGCGACACGTGATCCATATTATGTATAATCTCTTCTTACTTTTTCCATCTTTTTAATTTTTGAATGAAAATATTTTTTTTTATTCATTCATTTATTTTTATTTATTTATTTTTTTTTCATTCATTTGAATGATAAATACTTCAAGTCTCCCATTGAATGTATACATACACACACATATATACACACGTACAGAAATTGTAAATAGACGTTTCATTAGCATACTTGCGCTTTGTGTGTCTCTCTTTTATTGCTTCATATGTTTACTGAATGAAAAATAAAAAAAGTGCGGACGATGTGAAAGAAAAAAAAATTGAATAGAATAAAAATCAGATGGAATTAGTTGCTTTTGAGAAACAGGTAAATAAATTAAAAAAAATAAAATAATAAAAGAATATAATATCGTTGTAAACGTCCGACGTTGGCACATGCTGATGATGATGCTTTGTGTAAATACTTTTTATTTTATTCTACTAATAAAAAATATAAAAAATAATCGTATCTTCATTTTACGTTATGTCCGCGCAACCTCAGCAAGTAACGTATGAATATGCATTGCAGAAAGAAAAAAATTAATTAATTAAAGAATAAATAGTTTATTAGAGAAAAGAGGAGAAAAAAATTATTTCTATTAATTAAAATCTTTTTTTGATTGTAATAAAATATTTCATATAAATAAAATGGTGCCAAAAATAATTTGAATCATTAATTCTACCATGCGAATACACGTGTCTTCATCATTGTAATTAAATTAATTGATCGTTATGTATACAGATATATAAAATTAAAATCAAAAATTGTAATGAGCACAAGTTTTTATTTTGTACTTTTCTTTGCTGCAATATTTTCTCATTGCTCAACACAAAATTAATTATATTATATTACACATTTGAGAAGTTTGCCAGCGGATATAACAATTTATAAATATAAATAAATATAAATATATAATTAGGAAATGATGATAAATGATGCGAGATTGTTCACAGTCTCTTCCATTTGTATGTAAACTTTTTAGGTATAATATCAATTTATTTTGTCAACAGTCAATATGTATAGTTAAATAAATATATAAACAAACATGTAACATAGCGAATTGTCATGACATTATTGTTGATTAATATCATTGCTTATTCAAATTAAATATAATGTTGATTGATGCACCATTTAAAATTAAAAATTATTCACTAATAAAACAAAGTGAATTGTATAACAAGATAGTGCATATTTAGAATTATTTTTATTAACTCATCGTTATGTTTTCGCACTAATCTTAACAATTGTCATGGAAAAAAAAATAAATATTATTAATAATAAATAAATAAATAAATAAATAAATAAATAACCGTTAATCAATTAAGAACGCTATGATTTTCGTATAATTAAGGGCGAACTTTTATAATTTAATTTAATCACAAATGTGTATATGTATCTGATGTAGATTGTGTAATATACAATTGTGAAAATTGGACAAATTATCAAAATTATTGAACTGTTAATTAATAACTGAATAATTATGTGTAGAAAAAAAAAAAATAATTTAAAAAAATTTATTCATTTTCATTCATATTTTTCGTATTATCATTAACTATTATTTATCAATATATTTTATTATTCAATTATTATTTTTCACAGTCCATTTATTAATATCAAAATATTAAAAAAACATTTTTTACAAACACATGAAAAAAAAAAAAACAAAAAAAAAATTCACAATAAAATTTAAATGCCTAGAAATTGGATTGAATTTAAATTTGATCACTGTAGTAGTACATCATCAATCGATTGTATATTTTCTTTAAATACTCGTAAATAGAATTAATGAAGGTGGATTATTTTTATCTACCACTCTCAACCCACCAATGAAAAATAAAAAAATAAAAAAAATAAAATAAAAGTACTACCAATTGGATAATGACAATAATCAGTGGAATCAGTAACGTGAATATTAAACGAGATTTGTGAATGTACAATGCAATTCCAATGTCATGCGGGGATTGACGAAACGCAAAAAAAAAAAAATACACAAACACATACACACATTTATACATACTAAATTTTTTAGCATAACTGCCAATAAAACGATACAATGCATTGTAAAATAATAATCAGATAACCATGTACGTAACCACGTCAATTGATAGGAGTGTGTATAAATGGGTCAGCAATATACATATATCCATGTATCAGTTGAAATTTTCCCCAAAATGTGTAAAAGAAAACAAATAAAAATCAAATAATAAAAAAAAATAAAATTGAAAAATGTATTAAAAATAAAAAAATTGGATAAAATTCAATGAAAAAAATAATAATATAAATTATATACATATCTCAATAAATATTAAAGTAATTAAATGTGAAACCATATATTAAAATGACTTTTATTAATTCAATATTCAAATATACAATAAAATATACATTTGTATATAAATAAAAATATTCCTGTCTATTTTTAATTTCAGATTGAATGAAGGAACATCATCACTATTAGATATAGAGAATAAATATGCTATATCAAATATCAAATCAATATTATAAATATAGAGAACTCTGATGCTGAAGTAGAACTTTGACGATTGTGTCAATCGCCACAATACTAGAGACAATTTCAACTTAACAACGAATCAATTCTATATATGTATGAGAGATGTATCGTATGAAACGTGATGTTCACACCGCAAGCAATTTGCCATCGTAAATGCGTCAATTTTCCAATATTGTTGAGTCGAGATTAGTGAACGTAGAGAACATCAAATGACAAGATTGGATAGGATAATACTTCACATCCACTTGATCTTTCTGAAGTGAATTTCAAATAGAGACATTCAAATAATCAATAATATATTTATGTATATAATATTCATATTAAACTTTATCAATAAATTGCTTCACCTTTGTTAATTTTTTTTTTTCAACAATGCACACATACCTACACTTTATAACAATTTAAATTTAAATATATAAACATCATCATACAGTTGAATCAATAACTCTTATAAAATATTTCTAAACATATCAATTAAATCCAATTAAATATTTGCAAATTTGAAACAAAAATTATATCCAGATTTAAAATCATGTTTGAATAATATGACCTCGTATAAATATTTTATATATAAATATGAATGAGTAACTAATAAATCCAGATTTATCATGTAAACCATCAGAGTTCATCCGATCTTCTATTGAAATAAAATGTTGAATATTGGAGAATTATAGACATGGATAAAGTATTTTGATTCTTCTTTTGTATAATACTCTCTTCACAGTGGGTTGATGGGGTGCTGCTGTCAGTAGCATCTCTCTCGTTATTGTGGTAGGACGGAAGGAAAAAAAAATAAAAGTAAAACCCGGAGGAAAACGCGAAGGTGGAAAATGCAAAGAAAGGAATGAGAAACCCTTGGCGTTGGCTTGCGAACAACTAAAGTGTGTGGGTTTGAGGGGGGATGATATTGGAATAGGATAAGGGCAAGAGTATAGGGACTGCACGTACGTATAACTTGAAAGGGGGAAAAGAGTGTGCGGCATTGGTCGTTGATATTGTAAGTGGCTTGCGAATCCTTTTATAGCTATGGAGAAAAATCAGCTGATGGACGAGACGAAAGGTGAAGTATAGGCAGAAGCGAGCTTGGAATTTCCGATGTACTACTAGCAAGCAGATATGAATATCGGAAAGTTTCCCCAAGAGAATTCCTTAGGTGGATATAGTAAGCTGTGCAAGGAGAAAGCAAAAGAGGATATATTTTATATATAAACATAGTATGAGTTTAGGAAGAATTGTGGATGGGGAAAAAGGAATAGCGCTTTCGTATGAAGGTATTATTACACACAAGTGTTGTGAGTGTTGGGATGAATGGAATAAGAGGTGGAGAAGGGATGGTTGGAGATGACTCGACTGAAGACGCTCGCGCGTGTATACGTTCGTTCGAAGTAAACTTTGAAAAATCGCCGAGCAACCAATAAACTCCTTTACGCATCAAACAAATAACTGAGCTTTGTTTACTTTTTTTTTTCTCTCTCTCTTTACTTTTTATTCTTTTCCTTTTTTCCTTTCCACTCACGAACTATCGCGAGATTTATTTCAATTTTTCTCAGTGGTTATATTACTTTTGAGATTCAATAAATAATATCACTGATTTTTTATTTGAAAATTTATGAATATTATTTGCACTAATAATATATATTAGTTTATTTAATAATAAAATTATGGAAGAAATTTAAATTAATAATCAATAATTCAAAGCTTTTTATTTATTCATTTATTCATATTTCAAATGGAAAATTTTTATTATTAATATAATTAAAAATATTTAATTTCATCATCTTAATTCTATTATATTTAATCCTTATAAATATATATCTCTACAAAATTAATATAAAAAAAAAATACACAAATAAACATATTTAAACTAAATTTATAATGTTTAATAATTAATCATACCATATTGCAATAACAAAATAAAAAATATTTAATACATGAATATTATTCATTAAATTTTACACTGATCACCCAATAATAAAATTATCGCATACATCAAACATAAATCAAAAATATTAAATAAATTATAAAATAAATTTTTAAACACACATACAAAACATATTAAATTATTCACAATACACTCAACGAGCACTCTAGCAAATCATCCATATCCTTTGTCCATCAGCTATACATAATTATTAACCTATGGCTTATTATCAGTATCGCAATAATAACATTAGCTCAATAATACAATAACCAATCTTTCAACTATGTAATTGTGCTTTCATATACATCAATAAGGCACATGAACACATACACATATATTCATCAATATAATATATACATATACATTACGGTAGTAATGCTTTGAAATGTTATTTAGCTCACCCTTCTATGTTAATGATCTTATCCAATAAATTATCCAGCAACATAGAGCATAATTAAATTAAATTGGCGAACGTTGGACTTGTCTATTTCCATCGCAACATTTACACACATATACCTCAAACATATGTTTATATATGTATGTATATATGTACTATATACCTACTTGAATATATATAACATATAAATGTCGTTGTAATTATCACTCAAGATTCACTTGCCATTAACTTGAATGAACGTGTAAACGGCTTGCCATTTATATATGCTTTTAGTTTATCTCTCTTTCTTTTATGTGTCCTCCTCGTTCTCTTCACTATTCTATCTCTCTTACAAAAGAAACGACAGAAGCGGCGTTCGTAGAGTTGGACAGTTTGCTGCTGTTACCTCTTATACTCCTCCTCCTCCTCCTCATCCCTACACTTCTTCACCAAGAGCTTCGTTCGATGCTAATGAAATTCCGCGGGCTCACGTTCATAGATCGTTGTCCGTGGCGTCTCATCCTCTAGGGCACTAAGCTAAAAAGGGGAACATTCACTCTATATGTATGTGTATGTATGTGGGTATAAGCTATTATGTATGTAGAGAAAGATATAGAAAGAGTGGAGAGAGCTTTGGCGGAGAGATGAACCTCAGGAAAATTGCCATCGACAACTTGACCTGCTCATGGTGAAATGAAAGAGAGGAAATGCGGGGTTATTATATAATGGAGGAGAGGGGGACATTGTGGAAGGAAAGTGAGAAAGACATGGGAGTGGGAAAGTGTCGCACAGGAGTTTTTCCTGTCACAAAACGCAATCGACAGTGACTTTTTTTTTTTTTTTTATACTTTTTCTTTGGTATTTTTTTTTTTTATTTTTGTTGGAGTTTTGGGGTTGATCTCTATGTTGCTAAATTGAGTTTTGATAAATTTTTGGTGGGTAGGTCATGGATAATTGTACTGGATGTGGAATTAAATTTAAAATATGGTCAAGTCATTGGGGAAATATTATTTAAAATTTATTTAATTTTTGTGAATAGAGGGTGGGTATGTTAAATAATTTTTTTTATTTTATATAAAGATAGTATTGAGCTTTTTTTTATTTTTCTTTATTAAATGGTATATATTTGTTGAGTCTTTAAAATTGAAAAGGAGAAAAATTATTCACATATGGAATATAATCGTACGAGTGAATTTGATGTAATCAACTTCCTCTGTTATACTTTGGCCCCCTCAATTCAAAGCACGTCAGTTGCTCTTATCTTCTTCTTTTTTTTTTTTTTTAACTTTTTCTCTCTTTGTATTATATCAATGTCATTCATATATACCTATACATGTATTATTTTTTTATTCAACAACGTCAGTTTTTGCATACTCGACTAAACTAAATATATTTCAAACCATTAAAAAAAAAAAAAAATTCTTTTTTGTTTCCATTAAAAATATAAACAAATCAATTTTGGAAAATCATTTTAAAAGATTATAAATACATACAATATTCTCTCCTTTCAAAGTGAAATCATGTAAAATTAAAATATTTCAACTCATCTATTTCCGGATTACTTTCAAACATTTTAAGATGCAGACAAATCGATATTTAAATAAAATTACAAAATTTCATAAATATCAAAACTATTTTTATATAAATCCAACAAAATCTGAATGCACTTATAACAACATCAACTAATTCCTATCTATCATCAATACAAAATAACAAAAAAAAATTATTCATACTTCCCTCACAATCTCACAACAAAATTAAAACCACAAAAAAAAAGAAAAATATTCTGATTAAATCGTGGAATAAATTTTCATAGAGTGTAAATTTGTACATGAACTGATATACTGTTTATATATATACATTAAAAGCGAAAGCTCAGTGAGCTTTCTATATACCTATACCACTACACACGTAAATATATATAACAACATAACAAACCGGACATTGTAAATCACGCTTCTTACGAGCAAGTGCTACGATTTACGGAGTACATCCGGCCGATTATTCGTGTTGTCTGGCCAAAGGGTCAAAGGGGAATGGTGAATGAGTGTGCGCGTGTCGCGGATACTATCCATGGTAACATAACACATATACCAACCTGCATAATTTACAAGTACCTATACACCTACAAATAAATATACACATTTCATCATTTCTATATGTGTTTGTATATCATATCCATATTCCATTTTCTATTCGATATTATACACACGCATGGATTGCTCAGGATATCGCACGAGCTATATTTCCCATTGATATCGCATCCGTCATCGACTATCATATATGTCTGTGTGCGTGTCGTGATATGCAATAGCTAAAAAAAAAAAATTAAATTCACCTACTGTTATATTTAAAAAAAAATATTATAATAAAATCACACGAATAAAATTTTATTTCTATACTTTATTTATACAATTTTAAATCAATTTTAATAATTTAATTATCATGGAATTTTTACAGGAATATTTTATTTCACAAGTGGATTAATAAATGAATAAAGTGACAATTTTATTTGGGTTTGAAGCAGAAGTAGAAAGGTATCGCGAGCTTTTGATAATTGTGAATGGATGAAGCAGTTCAATAATGCTCAGTGTTACGGTTTATAAATAATTATATTTATTTATTTGGTATACATATTTGTTTTCGCAATAAATATATGTATGTGTATAAATGTATGTGAATGTGTTAGATGAATGTATTTTGTTTCAATTGATATTGTTTATATAAAAGCGTTTACAGACACATGTGAAATATTGAGCAAGGAATTTTTTTTTTCTCTTTTTCTCGTTCTCAATATTGTGAGACCAAACGTTTATTTCATTCTACTGTAAGCGGGGAGCTTTTATATGTATATGTATATACATGTATGGATATTGATATGTATCAACGCACTCATGGAAACTAGTTTAAAATCAAATTAATGAAAATCTACGTAGCTCTCTGTTGTTTGGGAATGAAATGAAATAAAGGAAAAAATATTGAAGAGATATAAAATAAAATATTTGTATATAAAAAAATAAATGAATGAATGATACGATCGCGAAATAATTTTAGTAATGAAAAATAGGAATGTGTGATTGAATAAAAAAAATTAAATTTGTGAATGAAAAATAGTTAAGTTATTCATAATTATATTTATATGAATATTAAGTCGTAAAAAATGAAAATCATTAGATGGAAATATTGTTTTATTTTATAGCTTTTAAATTATTTTTAAAAATAATTTACTCATAAATTTTTTAATGCATATTATATTCAAACATTCATCGGCAATTATTTAATAAATTTATTTCACAATTTTCTCATGCATAAATATATTTTGAATTTTCATTGTTTTTCATCCGCTGCCGCTTCAAATAAAAATAAATAAATAAATAAATAGAAACTTACTCGCAATAAACCGTAAACTGAATAAAAATATTTCAGTTTATACAACACGGATATGGCAACGAATGTTTCACACCAAAAATACTAATAATAAAATAAATACAATTTCATCTAACAAAAAAAAAAAAAACATAAAAATAATTTTATTCATTTTAACTCCCAAAAAAAAAAAAAATATAAAACTCATAATTAATTGTTAAATAATCAAACCAAATTTCCCTTGTTTTTTTTTTCTCAATAAATCAAACATACACATACACATACAAAATATACAATAAAAAATGTAATCAACAATTCACTTTAATATCAAACATATACAACAACACAATTAATTACTTGCACCCAATGTCAAATAGCTAAAAAGACATAAATTGAAATTTACAATAAGCACCAGTACACAACAAGAAATAAAAGAGCATATACACACCTACACACTTATACACATATTGTATATTTCTGTTATGCCTGAAGAAGGCTTGAGAATGATGTTAGGTTGGATTATGGTTGAAATAAATACATATACATATGAGACAATATAAAAGAAAAAAAAAAGAGAAAAACCAGAAAATTGTAAGAGAGAAAGTTCTCAGTGATGTTATGGCTCAGACGGGAGTTAGGTGACGTAGCTCAAGCTGCAAGATATAGCTTTAGCATCAACCCGTGGGGGTTTATATACGCGCACACTACACCCCCAACGTACCCTCGTCGTCCAATCTCCTTTATGTCCTTCCAGTTTCTCAAACTGCCTTTGCCGTGTCAATCGATTCCGCGCGACACTCCGATCCGTTATACACTTCTCTTCTCATACCCAACACCCAATATCCCTTTTTTCATCTTTTTCCTATTTTTTTCACCCTCTTACTCCATGTTCTTCTTATTGCCCCACCCCAAAAACCTTTACTACCACTACCAATTCTTCTCCATTCTTATATTCCTTTATATATATTTTTTTTTTTTTTTTCGTCCCTTCATTCTTTCTCTCATTCGTTTCCTTCTTTCTTCCGTCAATCCTCGTCAACGCACACACAGTCACGTGCCTGTCACGTACATCTTCCTCAATCTTTATCATTCTCCGAATAAATTGACAACGTTGACGTGCAATTTTTTTTTTTTTGATTACATCAACTTGTCAATTTTAATAATACACAAAATATAATTAATAAATTAATAAAATTCTATTTTAAATTATTTATAATTCCATTTATACATGAAATAAATAATTGCGATTTGGAGCTTTGTCTTGTTTATTATACACTTTAATTTCAGAGCAATGTCATAGATGAATAAAGTTCAATACAGCAGGATATGAGCATGAGAGAGATCTAGCTTGTGTTTTACTTGCTCACTTCATATCCTTCATCGAGCTCGCGTATATATCAGTTCGGTTTTATATATGTATAAATATATATATATCAAAGCCCTTTGTCGTTCACACACCCTATCGCGCTATATGTTGTGCGCGTCCCCAAGGTACAATTCAATCTTTGTTACCCGACTTTCCTGAGGCTATCAATGTTTCCTGTCTAGAAGATGCCACGAAATAAAATGCTCCGCAATCATACGCAATCATACAAACGCCATTGTATACAATCCTCCATTATATATGTTATATACATATGTATATATATGTATAGTTGTGAATATATATAAAGGTTTCACGTCGTCATTTTCTCGTTTATCTCATTGACCTTTTTTATTTTTTTATTTTTCCCTTTGTTCAACAATTTTTCTTTTTTGTTTTTTTTTTTTTTTTTTTTTTTTTCATTAAAGAATAATTGACTAGACAACCGAGGTAAAATAGACCAAAAGTTTTGCCAAACTCGTTCACAGACCAGTTGAGACATGTCGTCAGAGGAGAATGAGTGAGAAGTGAAGAGGTGGATAACGTGTAGGTATAGAGAATGGAGAAAAATGGCAAACGCAGACGATTTGGTGGACGTGGTCAGAAATGTGAAGTCAAGGAAGAGACAAATGATCTATATATATATATATATATTGGTGTAGTTATATGTATGTATGTAGAGGGGAACTTGCAAGCATCGTATAGACACAACGATGCGAAGATACACGAAAGGGGCGGTCGTTATATATTTGTTCATTTTCACTCGCACATTTTCGAACCATTTCAAAACACCGTTGGGCAACTTGAAACTCATTCATCCTATTAATATATATAAATATGCAAATTCTGAGTCGTTGTAGAGATGTTAAATTTAAATTTAACTTCATTGTCACTGATTATTTTCAACTATTATTAGAAGAGAATGAAAAAAAAAATGGAGAGAAAAAAACAAACAAATGAAAAAAAAGAAAAAAATATATAATCTTAAATTAAATTTTTCTTTTTTTTTTTTTATGTATATGTTTTTTTTTCTTTATCCACTTTTTCAATTTGTCCTTCAAATTAGCATTCTAGTTTTATTTTTTTATTTTTTTTTTATTTTTCGACCGAGGTCATGGCGTATTTGCATGACAAACGAGCAGGAACTCGCTTGTGCTTATATTCTCTCTTGCTCTTCTTCTTCCTTTCTCTCTCCCTGTTACACTACCCTTTCTCTGATTTGCAATGTCACTCGTTCCGGATCCATTGCCCAGATGACCAGATGTAAAAAGAAACATAACATGTATACAAGTAAATTAAATCGAAAAAAATAAAATAAAAATTTATCAAATAATGTAATTTAAAATTTTATAATTCTATTATTTTTTTTTATTATGTTGACAATTTATTTCTGTTCAATATATTCAAACAATGTGTTCATTTGTTTATATATATACCTTCAGAATATATAGATTCATATATGTATTTATACTCGAATGTGAAACTTTATATACTGATCAAATATCAAAAGTGATTGTTAATACATCACATTAATGCTTTTCCTCCATCGCCTCTAACTAAAACGTCACTTGAGTTTAGTCAATTGCGAGATCCTGTTGCGCTTTCACTAAAGCTCTCGTAGAGTTACATCAATCAATTACAAATAACATTAACCCATCGCACTTAATAATCCATTAATTACAAAAATAAATATAAAAAACAAACAAATGAATAAAAATTAAAAAAAAAAAAAACTTCATACAATTATTAATAATTAAATTCCTTATACTCTTTAAGAAATAAATATATAAATAAATTAATTAAAATTCAGCATTCACAATTGTTATTATCCAATTCAATATTTTTATATAACAAAAAAAAAATAATTCATGGAGTTATTAAAAATATAATTATATTTTATAAAACTATTTTTTTTTTTTACTATGAATAATTTTTTTTTTTCTTTCAAGTGTATTTTATTTAATATCTATATAAACTTTATTTTTTATTATTATCATATGTATACATAATTGTGTAGATAAATATATATTTCTTGTCAATAAGGCGATTACCTGAGGCCATGACATAAACGAGAATTTCGTTTCATGAGTGAAACTGAAAGGCGTATCGTCGTCAACCCTCTGCAGTTTGGAATATAGCTACCACCACATCAGCAGTGGAAGGTCTTGGTGGCTTTACTAATATTACTAAGTGCATCGTCAGCCGCTTGGCACACCACGCCATCATGCGATGCATCTAGAGCTCGGCTCTTCAATTCCCTTCATGCTTGCTACATACCCAAACCTCTCTCAGTCTCTTTCTCTCTTTCTCCTCTTACTTTTTTTTTCTCTTCTGGCGCCGGCTTTTCTCTCTAACCACTGACTTCTTGTCATTGTGATTACTTCTCGTGTACTATATAATTTTTTTTTTCTTTCTTTACATTATCCTTTCTCAACAGCGTAAAAATTACGAAACCCTTGAAAGAATACTCTTGCAAAGTGTGTTTGTGTGTGTGCGTTTGTATTTTGTGAAACACATTTGCAATGATAGTCTCAAAGAGGAAAAAAAATATATTTATGTATACATATGTGTATATATTTTTTTTTATTTTAGTAGCACTCTCTGAAAATTTGGTCATTTTCAAATGGAGAATAGATAAAATTATTATATTTTTTTCTCATTTTTTTAATTTTCTATCATTTTTTTTTCATATACTTTTTCACTTCAGTTGTTATATATATTCATGTGTATATTATTTATATGTATGTACATACAATACAAATAAAATAAATACAATAAACAAAAATCCATAATCAATTAAATTGAAAATTCAAATAAATTTTATATTTATTGTTTTTTTTCCCCTTTTGTTGCTTAATAATCAATTATAAATTTAATAATTGTTATTTATTTATATGTATTTATGTATATATATGTGTATATATATACAATACAAATAAAATAAATACAATAAACAAAAATACATAATGAATTAAATTGAAAATTCAAATAAGTTTTATATTTATTTTTTCTTTCCCTTTTTTTATTTAATATTCAATTATTAATTTAATAATTATTATTATTACATATATATATATATGTTTAATGTGTATATATGTAAATATACATATACAATATAAAATAAAATAAATACAATAAAGAAAAATACATAAACAATTAA
>JAQQBS010000002.1:19317552-19383925 GCA_030347275.1 Microctonus aethiopoides
AAAAAAAAAACAAAAAAAAAAGCCCAAAAGTTTGAAACTAAATTTGGAATAAAACTTTCGAGCTTTTTCTTTTTTATTTTTTTTTAACATTCAGTATCAAATTTAACATTTTGAAACATTACGAGCAGTCCAATGATATTAATTTAAAGTATTTTAAAAAATGAAATACAAAAAAAAAAAGAAAAAAAAAATAAATGAAGAAAAATGATAAACAAAAAATTTTGATTATCACGTTTGCAAAGCATTTCATGCATACGTGATATTGATTAATTCATTGAATGAATTAATTGAAAAATTTTTTAATTTTGAGACAAGTTATAGAGTAAAGAAAGAACCCGGAAGAATAGTAATATGTAATAAATAAAATTAAAGATAATAATTACCTTCATGACCTCCCTGAACTTGCCAATTTCCCGCGTAATCAAGTCTCTTTTACTTTCTTCAATTTCAGCATCATCCAAATTCAATGTTTTATTCGCCAATTTAGCCTGATGTTCCTCTGCCGTCGATGATTTTCTTGCATCTAAAATTACATAATATTATTCAAGACAACACAATAACAGTGATGCATACATATGAAAAAATAATATTAGACTATTAAAATAAATTATAAATGATTAAGAATAAAACTTAAATTACCGGGTGCTACTTGAGCCAATTCTAAATCAGTTGCGTGTTCACTTATTATTTGAGAAATTCGTGTAAGTGCATCTGAATCAATGGCTCTCATTCCCTCGTCCATATAATCATCACTCTCATCACCATCCACACTCTCATTCGGTGTTTCATCTTGTAATGGCGATTGTCCACCGCGTAATTTCTTTCGTCGTTCCGCTAAAAAAAAATAAAATAAACCATCATAAATAATTATATAAAATCATTCTCAATTATCAAACAATCAAATAATCATTCTTATTAAATTTGTTAATCATCAATTAAACAATAATTTATATTATTACCTTTAAATTGATCAAGAGCAACTTTAGTCTTGGCATCAACTTTAACCACCAATTTTTTCGTACCAATTTCCATATCATGCAACAATCTAACAGCACGTAAACCCGCATCAGGTCCAGCATATTCACAAAATCCAAATGCCTGAACTCTTTTCCACGACAATACATGACCACATGCACTTAAAATATGACGTATCATCACGTCTGGAGCTCGATCCATAATATTTCCAACAAAAACTGTAACTGGTGGACCAGATTCACGTTCTCTACGTCTTGGTGCTTCATGCCGAAGTTGATTTCGTGAATATCGAACAGCTGGTGCTGATGTCTGCATAGCAGACACCGGTGTTGGAATCATCTGACATAAAAAAAGATAATAAACAAATAAATAAAAATGATAATTCAATACAATTCAAACAAATAATTTTCCTCATTTACATCTATGAAAAATGAAGAAAATAAATAAACAAAAACACATTTAAACATCATTACTTACATGTGGCATTGGCATCACACCACCTAACATGGGTGGTGGTGCACCTACCATATATGGCATGGGTGGCATGCCTGGTATCCCCATAGGTGGTTGCCCAGGATATGACATTATTATTTAATTATTTTCTAATTCCTATGACTGTTTTTTTTCTACACTGAAATAATAAAAATAATATTAACATTAATTATTATCCATATATCTGATATTAAAAATGAAAACGAATAATTGTTATTAAATTACAGAGATATATTGGCATGAAAGAAATTTCATGACAATATCTGAAATTATTATAGAAAATGGATTTATTATTTTAATGTGTTATGAATTTTTTTTTTTTTAATAATATTGAATATATACCTATATGCGAATATGTCTGGTATTAATACATATATAATAAATGATGAAAATATTGGGCAATCAATGCATACAATACTTGTATGATGAGTGAACGAATGCGAAGCCAAATAACTCAATGGATGCCGCAACAACCTAACCATTAAAATAATTACGAATTTACAAGTTAATTTAAACTTAAATATTTCGTTGTATATTATGTATGTTTAATATACAATTAATGAATAGAATATCATTTTTTACACAATCACTTTGATAGTTAATTAGAAAATAATGTTTAATATTGACACAATATTATATATTACGATAACGCCGAACTTGTGATTATTTGCTTGCCACCATCACAGCGGCGACGATCATTTTTTCGAAGATCCAATAAAATAGACTGGCCATGAAGGTTATAATTTAGGAGAGAGATATTCAACCTTTATATATGTATTTTAATTTGAAGGAAAAAAAAAGGTACTTGAAGATTTATTCGTCTGATGGTGCTGTATTTGAATTTCATAATACTCAGTCGGTAATAGAAATTAGCGATGAAGTGAACAATTATTCAAATTTTATGTGTGAGAATAGTGTATTTAAAATTGGCGGGAAATATGAAATTGAATTTTCTTTTATGGTTTTATATGATATTATTATTGTGTATAATTTGGTTTTACTACAATAAATAAATGACAAATTAAATTTTAACTTCCATTTGATGTGGAATATAAATTTGAGAAGGTTAATGAATTTTTTTCAATAAAATAGCACACAAAAATAATTGCGTGAGTTCATTAATTTTTTTTTTGTTTACTGATTATTAAAGTCTATTGAGTCCTGGTTGTTTGGAGAAAATTTATTCATAACTCTCGTGGCGAATTGTGGTAAATATCGCGTATTATTGAATAATAATGTTGCTAATTGTCGTGCAGTTTTTATCTTTGCCTTGAAAATATCTTTCACTGGATCAATAGCATCTTCAATATTTTTATTAGTCCTTTCAATAATTTCTTTCAATTGATCACCACTTATGTCAATGAAAGTTAAAGCATTATGTTCCAACTGTCCTCATAGAAAAAAATACAAAAATAGTAATTTTTATTTCCTTTTTCTCTCAAATATTAAAATATGAAAATATTTATTATATTGTTAAATGAAATAATGGATTCTTACGTCATCTATTGAATTATTTATTGCATCATTTTGCAAATAGTTCACAGGATCTTCAATCGAATCTTCCAAACGAATGTATCTTCTGGGTTTTGTCAACGTGTCCAAATTATCTTCATATAAATTAGTTGAATCTGAATTTTTCATCGATATTGGTATCGAATTCGACTAAAAAAAATAAATAATTAATATTTATTATATTACAATGAAGCACATACAAAATTAATCAACTTCTCACAAAATATATAATTACCACGTTAATAATACTAGCAATAGTGATTACAAAAATTAAATTAAAAATCATTTTGTCCATTAATAATTGATCCTCTTCACAATATTAAATTCTCTGAATCAAATCGACTTGTCTTGAATATTAACTTGTAATTTTTCGTCATTCCATATAAATACTTTCTTTTATATATAAGGTATTTATGTAGCTCTGAGTACATATTTATACTGCATTTAGATTTGTGTAAATAAAATTTATCACATTGAAATGAGGTTATGAAAATAAACAATTATACAAAAATATATTTCAAAATTCTTCTCATAAGATTCAAAGTGCTGAATAATTCGTGTGAATGATTCTTCCATTTATTGTATGCCATCAACAAATATAACAACAATTTCATTCTATGTATATAATCGTAGATCCTCAACCCAATTTTATAAATCTTAAGATATAAACGGAATGATAATCATAAAAGATGACTTAAAAATCAAGAATAACATGAAAAACTTTATTATTCTCATATCAATGGTTCACTTTTATTAATACAAATACAAATAAAAGCCCAATTATTTTATTTACTCTGATAACATTTGAAAAATACTGCGCATTACATCTTTTTTAAATGCATATTATCAAACTAACCTCACATTAATTTTCAATTTCTTACCAACAGTCGATAAAAGTAGCATATTTTTATATTATAACATAAATATATATATATTTCAATTTGCAAATCAGAATTCTTAATGGGCGCCACCTGGATTATATTCAAGCATACTAATTCCTATGATAAAAATTCCTAGCATACATTTCCATTTTATATTTTTCATGAAAATAAAAAATAATATATATACACAGTGTATATACACCGGTTCAGCTGATTCTCGAAAGAGAAACAGCAGTGTTCATGTCATTCACACTCCATATAATAAAATGGCAGTTTTCTTATGAGTATTGGAAGAATTTGTCGGTTTTGTGAACATTTTATCATAAAGTGAAAGTTAATATTAAACGTACGAATATATATAACTAAAAAACTTTTAATAAATTATATCAGCGATATTCCATTTACTGTCTAACAAAAAAAATAAATATATATTTTTATTATTATTTATTATATGTGAAAAGTACTCACAATTATTTACACTTTCGGTGAGTTTTCTAATAACAAGAGAAATCTACGCAATTTATTTTTATATTTACCTATAATAATTATTGATATTGTTAATGACAAATTTTTTTTGTTACAAATTCCTTTAGAATTTATTGATACAATAATTAATAAATATTTTTCTTCACATCTATATATATATATATATATATATACACATTCACATATACATATATAAATGTTTTTGTAAGCAAAATTTGTTTTGTTGTCATTTTAATAAATCAACATAATATTTAATTAGATTCATGATTATCAATAATATAAATATTGAAGATAATTATTACACAATTCAGTGATGAGTGTAAATTAATGATAGAAAATGTCATAACTGTTATTACCTATTTACTTATATTAATTCCTTTTTTTTTTTATTTGTACGATTTCAGTGTCATTGACAACGATTTAATGTCTTTTCCAATTGAATGAACACAGATGTAATGGCCTGTTATTTTGGCATTGTCTACAAGTGAAGAATCCTTTGAATAATGGCACCTAGACGAGCTGAAGAGTGTCCAATGAAGAGAGTTGCTGCACCAGGATGTCGTTTACCATCTCGATTACCACCTGGTGAAATATTAACTGATATAACGCAAAAAGAATGGAAATTAGGACCACGATTAGGTTGTGGTGGATTCGGTGATATTTATTTAGGTAAATATTATTTGTTGGAATTTTTTTTCTTTTTTACTTTCTTCATTTTACTGTTTTCATTTAATCAGTTTTGTTATTATTGGTGTGTTAATGGTTTATTAAATTGTTTTTATACAGCATCGGATGATATTAACAAAACGGTTGGACAAAATGCCAAGTATGTAATTAAAATTGAGCCTCATCATAATGGTCCGCTGTTTGTGGAAATGAATTTTTACATTAGAGTTGCGCGACAACATATGAGTAAGTAGAATAAATAAACAAATGATAAATTGATTGGAGAATATCGCTAGAATTTTATAGAGAAATCAAATTTGTATGTTATATTAATTGTTTGATTTATTTTTTATGTTTTCAGTTGATAATTGGTGTAAAACACAGCAAATTAACAGAATAAGCATTCCAACTTATGAAGGTTCAGGTTCGTATGTGTTCAAGGGGGAAAAATTCAGATTTCTTGTCATACCGCGTTATGGAATCGATGTAGGAAAATTATTTCTATCAAATGGACGAAAATTACCAACAGTACTTGTTAATAATCTCGCCATACAAATGGTAAATATTCCAAAAAGTTATCATAGGTTTATTTTTATAACACTTTAATCACAAATCATTTATTTATAATGAATTATTTATTTTCTTTTCGCAGCTTGATTCGCTGGAATACATACACAGTCATGGTTATGCTCATGCGGATGTTAAAGGATCGAATATTGTATTGGAAATGAATGGAGAAAATGTTTCGGAAAATCCGCGCGCATATTTAGTTGATTATGGACTCGCTTATCGTTTTTGTACAAGGGCAGGTGTACATAAACCATTTTTACACGATGAAAGACGAGCTCATGAAGGAACCTTGGAGTTCACATCGCGTGACGCTCATCATGGCAGTGAGTATTTTTATTTAAATTATATAAAGAAACACAAAATTTGATATCATTAATTATTATTCTTCTTTTTTTTTTCTCTTTATTTGTAGCACACTCAAGACGTGGCGATATGGAGACATTAGGATATAATATATTACAATGGCTGTGCGGTAAATTACCATGGGAACAAGAAGGAGGTGGAATGCGGCCATTCTGTAATCCAGAAGAAGTTCATGCGCAGAAGGAAGCTTTGCTTTCTGATATTCCGCTTTTTATGCGTGAATGTTTTCCGAAAAAAAAGAAACCACCCGGTAAATATTAATTTGATGTGTATTAATATTATATTATTTTTATTACATTTATTTATTTGATGAAATTTTTTTTAAAATTCATTGACGTTTTCTATTGATACAGTTGGAATAACACAATACATGAAGTATATTGCGTCATTGGATTTTGAGGCAAAACCAAATTATACTTATCTCCGAAATTTATTCCATCGCGGTGGTAATAAAATTGAAAGAAATTTATCTCAATTAACGCGACGTAAAAGAGTATCAGATGAAAATACATCTTGTGATAGACCGATAAAAATGCCGTATTTACGTGAAAGACGACCATGTAAACCAGTCAATGGCGAAGGTAGAATAACAAGAAATACTCAGGCACTTGTTGAAATTGAAGAATTTAGTTGGGAAGAAGTTTTAGCACGTCATCCTGATAAACTTGCTAAAGTAAATTTACAACTAATTAATACACCATTAACTCCACCGCCATCACCACCGCCACCATCATTACCTACATATGCAATGCTTCATGTACTTCAGAGGATGAAAGATCGACAATCTGGAGCATTCAAACAAAAATCTAAATCCAACGAGTAAGTTTAATATTAAATTTAAATTCAACTTCCATCCATTTTAAATCTCCCTATTTCTTTACTTATTTTTAAATTTTTCTATTTATTTCTTTCTAGTCATGAATTAAAAGTCAAATGGATGACACCAGCAATGGAGGAAGTGGCGCAACTCAAGAAAAATAAACAAACAGCATCGACAGCAACAAAAGCTCCTAATATTTCACAACGTTTAACGCGCTCGCGTGTTGCACAATTAAAGCGTAAGTAATGCGTGAAGTGTAACATATTTTTTTTTGTCTTCGCGCAGTTAAATATTCATACATTCTATCATAACGAACGTAATATAATATATTGGCGTAAATTTTGTTCCAAATAAATCTTCGAAATTCCAAATAAAATTACACACTCAAACACGAATAGGAACTGATTCATTATAATGTAAAATCAACAAATCATGTTTAATTATTGTTTTCGATCAAATAATTTTTCTTTTTATCATAATCGTAAGCCAAAATCCAGTCTCACGGTGAGAATCCACTATATAGTATTGTTAGTATGTATTATGTATTCTTATTTTAGAATTAAAGTTAGAAAGTATAATAATTATGACGTTCCTACGAAAGAGGATAAAAGCTTCTTTTTTTTTTTCTCTCTCGCTGATTTAAGTCTTAAACTTGAGACGTAATTTGCCGATATCTTATAAGACTGTGCAGTTTGTACCGTTTGTTTGTCGTAATCATGTGTATATAACATAAATTATTGTATTTGTATTGAGGCGTTTTATGATTTGATTACATATTTAAATGATTTATCGCTAATGAAGAAAACGATTGAAGAGATTTGAGAATCATGGCAAAAAATTTATTATAAAAATTTTAAATCCATTGTCTTACATAGGAAAAAAAAAAAGGATTTTCTTCCATTATAGAATTATCAAGTGAAACGTATAGTAATTAAAAATTATTGTCATTATTATATAAATTTGAATTAAGCGAAATAATTGAAATTTAATAATTTATGAGCGGGCGATATTACAAACCGTTGTGATTTATTTTGAATAAGAAGAAGGAAAAAAAAAAGGAAATAAGGGAATTATTGTTCTTATATTGTTTATTTTATTTTGTTTATCGTAAATAGAGGTAACAAGATATATTTTCTGTTCACAAAGCCATTATCGATCAATCAATTTTTATACAAAAATATATATGGTTCTTTTAATTTACCAGTTAATTTATAATTTGCAAGATATTATTTTTTTTTTTTTTTATTTTACCAAATGGTATATTATAATAATATTCAGCATTTTATGTGGTCATTTATATTTTATACATTTATGTTAGGAATTTAAACTTTACATAATATAAATAATATGAATAAAACAAGAAAAAAGTCATTATAAAAGAACAAAATAGATAAAAATACTTAGACTGTATACTCGGGTCAATCAATTATTTCAACATATAATAAATATGTAGACACATACATACAAACAAATGCACACAAACATATATTAAATAATTTAAAATATCTTCCAAAATCAACATTTCTCATAATATTAATTGTCTGAGAAAAATTCTCAAAATATAAAAAAAAAAAAATGTAGTTTGAACGAAAGTGATGATAAAAAATAAAGGAAAATGTGTAAACAATTATTGCTTTGCGTGCAATAATTATACTGCTATAATGCATTATATAAATAATAAAAAAAAAATCTTTAACAACGTTTTAACAAAATGTAGTAAAAAATATATATGTATGTATATGTATGCATATAAAATTCAAACTGTATGCATTTTCAGTGTCATTAATCAACAATTTTTTTTTGCTAAAAATAATTATATAATCAATATAAACATTTTGTCAATTGTCATTGATGTAAATATATATAAATCCACATATATATAAAATAATTATATGTACATGGTTATAACATATAATATTCATTCCCCAATCATTCATTCATTCTCCCTTTTTCTCTCAGTTCCTCATACAAACATCATTTTTTTTTTCTTTCCTCTTTTCTCTTTCAGTTTCACCTCCTCCTCTCAACTCAGAATATATACATACACTCTTTCTATTTATAGCTGGCTTGAGGGCAATACTGAGAAGAGAAACAAGCGAATGAACATTTGTCGACGATAATATACATACACATGTATATCCATACACACCTATGTCCCTTTTTTTTTTTTTTTTTTCATACACGCAAAAAAGAAATGAACAATAAAATAAATAAAAAAAAAATCTAAAGCCAAAAAGAATTTCACAGTAATAATATGCTTGTGTCAAAATGTATTGTATTGATCGTGCGATTTCTAAAGATCCTAAAGGATACAGAACACACTTTGAAAATAATATAAGTGTCATTGATATACAAAATGTGGAACAAAACTGAGAGTAGAATATTGAGAATTGGCCATTCAGTATTAAAAATCAGTTATAAAGATTGTATATTATTTTTTTATTCGCGCGCTTTCGTCGCATCAATCCACAAATTTTATTTTGTGAAATTTCTTTATTTTGCCTTTGTGATTCTCATCATCATCATCCAACTTTCAGGGTGACTCTTCTGATAGGTATTCAACACCACCAAAGCTTTATACTAACACGTCGTCCAATATTTTAAGCAGTTACATATGTGTCTGTGTATGATTGCATGTGAGAGGCTTTGTATATGTACATGTATGATATGACTGCGTTTGTGCGCATAGTCCTCAACTTTCAGTCTTTGAGTTTCAGTATTCAGTAATCAGTTGGTTCCGCGCGCTCGCGCTGATGACATGTCGGTATGTCTTATTTTTATTCACATTTATTCAATTGTTTTTCCATTATATCTTTACATAATTAATCATACACAAGAATTATACATCAAATCAATGATAATATTCAATCGAAAATTAAGAAATAATATAATTAATAAATCACAATAATAAAATATACATTTATATTATGTATAAAATTATTATTGGATTTATTTATAATTATCAAGTGTATTGTCAATGAAAAATTAATGTCAATTATGGGAAGCGAAACTGGTGTTAATGCTGCTGGTGATTCTGATGGATCTGTTACATGGGAAGATTTTTTTGGTAATTAATTCAAATTTTTTAATTTACAATAAATTTAAAATATACCAATTACATTTTACAATATATTTATTATCATAATTTCAATTAATATACATATATTATTACTTATAAATACACAGAAAAATAATAACAAATAAATATTTGTCGCAAAAAATTTTGCTGGCGTTATAAAATTCATTTTTTTTTTTGCACAACTCAACTTCTTCATTTTCATAATTATTTCTATGTTTAAAAAAATATTTTAATTAGAATGATAGAATCACTTTCGACCTAACTTATACACACACACAAATATAATACATACATACCATTCATATACATACACACATTGATAAAAGGGTTCGTGAAGTCATTCAAGTGGGTTTCTCGGGTCTCTGCGATATAAACGCGGAGCAAAAAAAAAAAAAAACGAAAATACATATAAAAAAAAATTCCAATATACATATATCTTTAATAAAGGGATAAAAAAAAAAAGTGCCGGGTCTGCCGGATGCAGCTCTTGGATAGTTTGCTGATCATATGCGCATGTGTTGCACGTCGTTGATGAGATGCATTCATGCGATTCTTTCTGGTATCTTTCCCGCACTCTCTTTCGTCACCCTATGTCCAATATAAATACATATGAATTTATATCATGTATTACATTATATATGCATATGTATAGAGTATATACTGCACTATATATATAAGATATATATATATATATACATGAATATATTTAAAAAGGAAAAAAGAGGGCAACCGGAGATTCTTTCCGATGGCAAATATACTTACTAGGTCCTGATGAAGTTTTTTTTTTTGTTGTTTATCATTTTATGCTGCAGTTCGACGATCCTCATATTGTGATGAACCCAACGTTGTTTATCATTGTGTCTTTATAGTCGATCGCCCACGTTTTCAATTTTATATATAATGCCATGCACTTTGCCCAGACTATTATTCGACATTTATTTGTACATACAATATACAAATATAAATATGTCTGCCACGATAGAATTCTGTATAGTAAAAATTTTTATTATATTATATTATATTATATTATTATTTATGTTGAACATAAATTTATGCATGGGTGATGGGTATGTATACAAGTTTATATATGTAATAATTTAATGTAAGAAATTTTGTGGTAGCAATTGCAGGTAGTTATTTCTATGTCATCTTTTCCTAATTATTTCCTTAATTCTTTATTTTTTTTATTTTTGTTATGTATGGATGTGTATATGTATAAATATTTAGGTGTGTGTTTTTGTGATGGTCTTTTTCTTAATATAACAACTTGACGATGGCTCGAATTCATTCCTTAACGTAGAAGCTTTTACGTATAAGGTCAAACGTAAACGATCTCGCTTTGCTAGAGCATACATAACATGTTCTCTGTGTCGCACTTGGCAATCCGGTTTTTCGCACGATATGGTGAATTATTTTGTTTTGTCCCAACTTGATACAATTATTCAAAAAAAATCTCATTATCTCAGTAAATATAAATATAATTTATATATTTATTCATCCATCTCAATACGATAATTAATTTTACACTTACAAATAATAATCAAAAATACTTCAGATAATTGTGATGATAATTATAAAATTAACATAACTACTAAATGAAAAGGAAAATGAAGGAATTTAATAAAATATTTTTTTTTATCTCTCTCTATTTCCTTGTTATATTTCTTCAAGTATTTGAAAATGAGAACAAGAATCTCATACAGGTCCCAAGTATCAACGTTGAAACTCGCCTCCCACGCACTTTCCTTCTCGTGTGTTTCTCCTCGTGCCTCTCCTGCGCCAGTCTAATTCTCGTAAGTTTCTCATATACACTCATGCATTGGCGTAGGTATTATTATATACACAGACCCCTAAACAATAATTCAACAACTTCATAATTCCAATTAATTCATATATTTTCTCTTAAACAAAACAAATTAATCCCTCGCGCATTTTTGCCATAAATAAAAAACAAAACAAAAAAATTACAACACATAAATTTATATTTTCTACAGAAAATATATTGAGATATATATATTTCAAGGGTAACAGTATAGACAGGGGTCAAAAAAATATATAATCGTTGTTGTTTATGCTTATATACATAAGAAGCATGAATAATGCCCTTTTATATATCACTGACGCAGAGCTAACACGTACGTTATTATATAGCCACGTGTCACACGTGCGTCTGTGTATTGTCCACAAATAAATACATATATATAAATGTAGATATATCAAAGGACTGCAGTATAGTGGATCAGCTGCTGGGGAGGTTGCAAAGTTTAAATGTATGTAGACGTCTAGTCGTGCACTGAGTTTTCATGCACATAAGATAGAAAACAACGATGGGACCGGTTCTTATAGGCCGCGCCCCTGTTTCGTTTATATCCATTCTATACTGCTTATATATATATATATATATATATATATATATATATATATATAGGGACGTACATATTAAGTGTATGTGTACGTGTGTCAATTTTTTTTAGGGGAATAGAGTACATCGGTATAAGCTACTATACGTTCTTACTACGCGAAGTATAAATGATCAAAAGGTCTGATGACTCCTATTGATGATGATAATGATGATGATGATGATGATGGTATTTATTTCATAGTAGAATAAAATAATACTGGGATATATTTTTCCATCCACTGCAGTCACGGTCACACGCAACTGTCATTTATTATTTTTTTTTTTTTTGGATTAGAAAAAAAAAAGAATTTTTTTTTTTTATTTGTTTATTTAATACATTATTAAAACATTATTTATTTAATATAAATTATATAAAATATAAATACATATAAAAACATAAATATATATATAATATTCACATATAAATATTTATAATATAAATTTACTCATAAACAAAAAAAAAAAAAAAATTATGTATAAATATTTACATAAAAATACATAATATTTTTATACATAAATAAAATATAAATAAAAAAATATATATATATTACGTTACGTCCTATATGGGACCTAACAATATATATAAATAAAAATATATTAAATTTTTTTTTGGATTAGAAAAAAAAAGAATTTTTTTTTCTTTGTTTATTTTTATTCTCCCTGTTAAAAACGAGATTATAATTTCTTGTATAAGATAATAATATTTTTTATCTAAACTATATATATAAATATGTATTATTAAATTATTGAAGTAACCATTTTTTTTTTATAATCTAAAATTAAATTTATTATTGATATAATATGAAATATAATTTTTTTTTTTTTCGCTTTTTCTTAAGTTTATTATCTTTAAAGTCATTTTTCTTGTTACGAGTCGTTCAAATCATTCTACAAATATTCTGTAAACGTCATATTTTTCATTGTCGCTCTTACATGTATATATATATGTGATTGTATATGTGTAAATGTCTATAGAGAGATTTACAAAACGTTGTCTTATCAAAATGAGGTTTGTGCTGGAAACTTGTATGATAAGATGAACGCTCAATGCGCGCATTTAATCAGGACAATCGGTTCTATATGTGTATACATTATTATATATTTTTATATACATATATATAGATCTGTATCAATATAATTATATACATATATATAAAGTCTCGACTCTATAACTCTTTCAAGTGAATGTAACGGAAAGCCATAAGAGAGTTTACAGAGATCATATATGATGTCTTGTATAGAGTGCGCGCGCGCTTTTGCTTATGATGTTGGGAGATGCGAAATGCAAGGCGCCGTTTCACCAAAGAAAAACGATCCGGCGTCGGATATCCGAGACTTAAGAGAGAGCATTTGACGGCGACGTGTTTGAGAGTGTGGCGCCAACATTCATGTCCATAAGCATATATTCCACTTTCGGAGATCATTTTTTTTATATATTTAAATTAATGTCGATGAATATATATATGCATATTTATATGGGATATATTTTAATACAGAGCTTTTGGTGATGTTGGATTAAAAAAAAAAATTTATATCTCTAAAATCAACAAATATATAATCAAAAGTTTCATTCGTTCATCATATCAAATTGTTAATGATTAATATAAATTTATTTATATGTAAATAAAAAAATAAATATACATAAATAAATGAATAATATAAAATAAATATAAAATATTAAAAAAAAATTTTATTATTTATTATAAAAATATTTATAAAATATATTATTTATTTAATATATTAAATTATATCGAATTTGAATATATATAAATAAAAAAATAAATATAAATATAAATAAATGAATAAATAATATAAAATAAATATAAAATATTAAAAAAAAACATTATTATTTATTATAAAAATATTTATAAAATATATTATTTATTTAATATATTAAATTATATTGAATTTGAATATATATAAATAAAAAAATAAATATAAATATAAATAAATAAATAAATAATATAAAATAAATATAAAATATTAAAAAAAAACATTATTATTTATTATAAAAATATTTATAAAATATATTATTTATTTAATATATTAAATTATATTGAATTTTAATATGTATAAATAAAAAAATAAATATATACATAAATAAATAAACAATATAAAATAAATATAAAATATAAAAAAAAAACATTATTATTTATTATAAAAATATCTATAAAATACATTATTTATTTAATATATTAAATGATATTGAATTTAAATATATATATAAATAAAAAAAAATACATATAAAAACATAAATATATATATATATATATATATATATATATATATAATATTCACATATAAATATTTATAATATAAATTTACTTATAAACAAAAAAAAAAAAAATTATGTATAAATATTTACATAAAAATACATAATATTTTTATACATAAATAAAATATAAATAAAAAAAAATAAATATATTACGTTACGTCCTATATAGGACCTAACAATATATATAAATAAAAAATATAAAACAGAAAAAAAAAAACTTTATTATTTAATATAAAAATATCTATAAACCATTATTAATAATATTAACATCAATAAATTACACCATGAAGATAAATAAATTAATATATGTATATAATATAAATTATAAATAATCAACAATTCAAATTTATTGATAAATGAATTTATAAAATTCATTCACGTAAAAAATAATCACGAGATTTTTCACAATATTACAATTGTAGTGTCCTACACCTTAATTCTATCAATTCCACTTTTTTGTTAAATATTATTTATATACATATATAAATATATATATATAAATATTTCCCTGGGTCATATGATTGGGTTATATAGTCAATGAGTCATCACAAATGCAGTGACATGCTTCGTTGGATTGTCATTAATCGTCGTTGATGATGAATTCTTCTGCTCTCATAATCATTCTCGATATAGCTCTTTGTTTCTTCTATTATTATTATTATTATTATTTTCGTTGTGACTTTGTCATGTGTCGATGTATATTGGCATGTATTTGTATAGCATATATGTATTAGAGAATTAATAAATGTGTAATAATCATTGCCGTATATATAAATTTAATGATACAGTCATTGCCACAGTTTCATATTTTAATAATGTGCAACACTCTGATTCAAGTTAGAATTATATACAGTTTCAATGCGAATACATATGTAGTATATCCATACATACATTTAATACATAGTTGTAAAACTATATCTGATGGTTAGAGTGGTACAGTAAGCTAGAGAAAAATAGTAGTGTGTGTGTGTGTGTTTATGTTTTATAGTGTTGGGTAAAATACACACGTTCTTGACTGTTAGACGGCCTCTATCAACTCGCAGTGTCTACCTGTTGCTTCAATGGAAAGCAACACACAACTCGTCGTCGCAGTTCTAATCCTATAATATTTATTTTTTTTTTTTATTTTTTTATTTTTCTTCTTTCTCTTTATAATTCTTTCTCTTTCCACTTTGAGTGTGATTGCATTACCTACATAAACATAATCAATTTCCCTTTGATAATATTATTTATGCATATGGATATGTGTACATAACTTTATACAAACATTTAAACGTATCTATATAAACATAAAAAATAAAAAGTTCAGAAGGAAAACGAAAAAAAAAAAAAAAGAAGACTCAAACCATTTAAATGTGAGTGAAAGTATCCAATAAATGTTTCAATGGAATGTTCCCAAACTGATACAACGACTTACTTTAAATAACTTGTGATATTTTTCCTACGTTGGCTTTTTTTTTTCCAGGTAAGACATCATCAATTTCATAATTTTTTTTTTTTCTGTTTTATTTCTTTTTAATCTATAGTTCATGCGTATTTTAAATTAATGCATGCATATATATTTGTCTGTCTATATATTATGTTTAAAAAAAAAAAATGTCAAATAGACATAACACAGTTAATGTAAAATAACGGATGTGGGGATATAATATGTAAAGTTACTTTACTTTACTTAGTTATATTTATATGGATAATATGATTCAAAGTCAAGAGAAAATGGTGTGTGGCCACGCCATTGCAAAAGTTTTATACACATCATGTACCGCCACCTCCACCACCCGCCACTGTTGCTGCTGTTGCCGCCGCCACCACCGCGAGTTTGTGATTCATCCGTTGTGGAACGCGCGAATGCCTTCGCTCTCTTTATATGAGCACGCCTTCAACAACGGAATTTTCAACTTCATTCCATTTGCACACTAACAAAATTCACTTTTGTTTATCATTTTTCATTATTAATTATTTTTCACTTTCCAATACTAATTAAATATAATATAATATAATAATATAATATGCCTCTCTACGTGTTACTAAATATCTTTCATAATATCATAAAATTATTCTAAATATTATTACATCAAATAAAAAAGAAAGCATAAATAAATAAATAAATAAAACAATTATATTAATACATTTTCATTAGCATTCAAAATTTTGTTTTTTAATTAAATTAAATCGTATAATTTATTTAATATGAAATAAAAGAAATTTAATCATGGATTACAGTTATAATTGTGAGAGAAGTGTGAAATAAAATTATGAATTAATAATTAATTTGCAAGAATAATTTTACTAATAGATAAATAGATAAATTTATTTATCTATTTAAATTGTTTTTTTAAAAGAATAATGAATATATCGTTGGATTAATTTTATTTTAACAGTTAAATATTATACAACATGTTTGTTGCTTTTATATAATTCTGATTGGCTTTATTGATACTATACATATACTGTTATCGCTTTGGCTATTTACTAACTATGATCTTAAAAACCACCGCTAGTTTTAGAATAAAATATTTATTTTCATTACGTCATTTTATCTAATGTTTTTGGTGGATATTATCAGCTAGTATTATATTCAGACATGAAGTTAATCACGTCCATGGAATGTTCCTCAATGGCTGTGTGCACGTGCGCGCGTGTCTCTTGTAAATTATTTTAAAAGAAAAAGGAGAAAAATATATATACATCTATATACATATGCATATACATAAGTATTGCACAATGACATTCTATGTGCTGTGTGAGACTTGAAGTATTTAATACCTCAAGTGTGTTATTTAATTTGGCGCCAGCACACGAGTCTCATATATATTTATTTATTGACTTTCGATTCAACTTTTTTCAATGTTTCACCTATGATATATAAATAATAAAATTTATCCTCGTGTATATATCATCATTACACATATATATATACTATAAATAATAAAATTATGGTGATATAAAAGCTGTTTATTCATTATAAATTAAAATATAAAATTAAATGAAGTTATATACTCTTAAATGTCTACTACTGAGTCTTTATACTTCTCGCCAAGGGGTCGTTCTCTATACCAAAATATCTTGCACTATTTATGATCTCCCTGTATTTCAATCTCGAAAATGTTCAGTAAGCACTCACTTGACTGTACTAATGCCTCGATAGGCGCATAGAGGAATTAGAAAGAAAAAAAAAGAAATTAAAACTGTAGAAAGAAATTACAAATCGTCGTCGTGTGTCTAATATATATGTATAAAGACCCGGAAATGGCTCTTGGATTTATGCGCGATAAAAAGTATATTAATATATCGACATATATACAATAGGAGAAAATATAGAGAGGAGAAATATATTATATATACTTGTACATAGATGCATATAAAGCCATGAGCTCTATTCGCTTGTTGGACTCTTGCAGCTTCTCGCGGTCGAGTTCAATGATCCAATATATGTGCGGTACGGGTCTCTCCCTGTTGTTGCATGTGCTGAAAGTCGTGTGCGGCACCAAGTCACGCCAGTGGTTTTAAGTTTATACACGAAGATATATGTATATATAAATTTTGTCCCTTTCTGCAAGTCTGTTTCATTTTACTCTAATGTTTTAACATATTGTATACGTTATATGTGTGTATAAACAGTAAAGAGATGGTTCGCGTGCACGATTTATGTGTATATTTTACGAATTCACCCTGGAGAAAAAGAATTTCAATGAAAAAACAAAAAAGAAAAGTTCAAATAAAAACAAATATTAAAATAAAAATTTATGCGTGTTTTGTGGTGTACGACGTTTGATTATTATTCTTTATTTTGTGTTTTTTTTTTTTTGTGTCCAGGAACATCGACAGACTTGGTACCGCAGTTACTTGGTATGTTCGATGAGTTGGCACGAAAAGGCGATGGTAGTAATGGCGAACAACAACAACAACAGCAGCAGCAACATCAACAACACCAACAACAACACATACCGGCAGCGATTCAAAAGCGTTTGAGCTTGGTAGCAGCGCATTCTCAACGTAACTCCATATTCGGTCACATTTGTACCAGTAACAACTCGATGCAGTCACAGCAGCAGCCACAGTCACAAGATCAGACAACGATGTTGCCACGATTGGATGAAACCAACTCGAAACGGACAATGTGCAGTCACGTTGAAATAACTGTTTGCAATACTGAGAGAGAGAATGAAAATGAGAACACGATTGTACATCAGGATTGTAACAATGATGATGACAAGTCGATTTATCGATGTAAAATGACAGGTGGTGGACTGATGCCAGAGTATAATAATAGAAGACGTAAACACCTAGATCGACCGCTATCTGGTAGCTCAATAGCCTCAAGCACATCGTCGAGTGGATGCAGCAATCAAGGAAATGCTTGTTCCGCTAATCCGTATTTGGCATCGGTCGAGTCACTGGCCGACACGTGTGCTAGCTCACAAGGTTAATTATTTTGCAATATCATTTATATCAATCAATAATAGTAACTTGGAATTTTTATTTATCTTTTTTTTTCTTGTGTAAATTATATTTTAATATTTGTTTTTTTTTTTTTCCTTGAATTATTTTGTAGGTTCTGGTGACAGCGGTGTGGTAACGACATCAGAGACCATTTGTCGAATACGTGACAATGTTAATCAACGTAGAAATAGTATCGTTGACAATTCATCACCACTTATTTGTCATCGTGCGCGTTATTGCGACTCACAACGTAATCCTGTTGAACGAGTTTTATTAGAGATTGTTGACACTGAAGCTATTTATGTTGAGCATTTACGTCAAGTTATACAGGGATATTTAATATTTTGGCGTGATGATCCAGCCGGTTTATTGCAGCAGTTACAATTGATACATTTATTCAGTAATATTGAAGATATATTTCGTTTTAATCGTGAATTTCTCAAGGAGATCGAGGCTTGCGGTTTAAATCCAGTCATGGTGGCGAATACATTTACGAAACACAATGCTGGCTTCAAGGTTTATACTGAATACTGTACAAATTATCCACGTACAGTTTCAGTATTGACGGATTTAATGGGTCGTAATGATACGGCAAAAGCATTCCGTGAACGACAAGCCGCTTTGGGCCATGCATTACCACTCGGTTCATTTTTACTTAAACCTGTTCAACGAATTCTTAAATATCATTTATTATTGGAGAACTTATCAAAAGAATACGAAGCGGATGAGACACAGTTGAATATGCAGGAGGGTAAAAATGCTATTGAAGAAGCTCTTGCCACTATGACAGGCATTGCTAAGCATATTAATGCGATGAAACGTAGACACGAACACGCTGTACGAGTTCAAGAAATTCAGTCGCTATTGTATGGGTGGCCCGGACCTGATCTCACGACCAGCGGTGAATTAGTTGCTGAAGGAAGATTTAGAATGCGCGGTGCTAAAGCACCCAGACACGCATTCCTCTTTGAACGGATGTTACTGTTGACGAAAAAAAAAGAGGATGGTTTACTGGTTTATAAAGCTCACATCATGGTAATAATAAATATTACTCAGTATTATTTTTAGTTGTGATTTATTTATTTATTTATTTATTTTTTGTTATATTAATTGGTGGATTTATTTATTAACAGTGTTCGAATTTAATGTTGATTGAGAGTATTCCGGGAGAACCATGCAGCTTTCACGTTATTCCTTTTGACAATCCACGTCTGCAGTACACGTTACAGGTGAATTAATAATTTATAAATTATAAAATATAATTAATATAAGTTTTATGAAAAACACTGACAAAAGTAAGCACGATGTAAATCATTTATTTATATTTATTAATTAATTTTCTCTTTTATTGTGTAAAAGGCTCGCAATTTGGAACAAAAAAGGGAGTGGACGCTGCAAATAAAACGTGTTATGTTAGAGAATTATAATGCCGTTATTCCGAGTCATGCAAGACAATTGGTATTACAACTCGGTCAAACCCATCATGACGATGAGACAACGAGTGATCGTGGCTCAATGAAAAAACAGTATTCATCACCACCGGAATATTTAGAAAGACGAAAACAGGAGAAAGAACGACGCAGATCTGAAGCAGGACTACGACAAAAAGCAAAAAAATCTAATGGTAAAAATGACAATTCAACTTCAGTGACATCAACAACAGTAGAAAATTCTCCGGCAACATCGCGAAAAAATCCATCAGGTGAGGATCAATCTGGGAGCAGCAACAGTAATCGTGATCGTAGTTTAAATCGTTCATTTGATGGACGTGCGTTAAAAGTAAAAGATCGATTTACAAATTGGCGAAGGAAATCCGAGCCAGGATTTCAATCTTACGTATCACTCAATCAATCTGATGATGAATTGAATGACAATAATAATTTAGTAATAGATTCACCGTCGCCCGTTACCCAAATTGAAGTGACTAATATCGATTCAATCAATGATATTGACACATCACAAACGCATAATACAAATGTAAATAGTACTACTATAAATTCATCAACGGTAACTAATACCAAAGATGTTAATGAACAACAAACACATGTAAGAACTGTTGAAGAAATTGTTGGGCATATATTAATGCAAAATCAAGAATTTCAACGATTACTTGAAAAACAACGTAATAATAGTCTTGCTAATGTAAGACAACAGCAACGCTTTAAAAAGCATCAACGATCAATTGATACATCAGATGACAGTGATATTGGTGAACAAAATTACTCATCCGAATTACTAAATAGCAGCAATAATAGCAATATTATTAATAATAGCCGAATAAATCGTTCAACTCGAATAGCACGACGTGAACATCGTTTAGTACGTACAAATAATGCATGGAACAGTCTTTCATCCGTTCAATCACGTGATAATAATACTAATTTACAATTGCAATACAATAATTTACGTACGGAGAATGAAAAAGCACCAATTGCCGATGTAAATTCGAAGAATAAGGTCAATCATCGTGTTTACGAGAAGAGGGCAATGTTCGAGGCATTTAAACGACAAAGTATTGTTACTGAGAGTAAAATAATAAAGACTGCATTACGCATTAGAGAACATTCAATTAATGACGAGATAAATGATAATAATACAAATATTAATGACAATATTGTAACGTCAACAAGAGATGTTGTAAATATTGACGAAAAACAAAATGAAACCATTGTAAATCAAGATAATTCTGATGCTACGGGTTTTGGTAATTATGATAATTTACAACATGTATGGGACGGTTTAACAAGTGATAATAGACATAATGAAAAAAGTGATGACAGTCCAACTAGACCCGCAGTATGGTTAACAAAATTATGTGATGATTTACCGACATCGCCACAAAAATCCGGCTCATTACCACGCAGTTTTCAAATAAGTCCAAATCCACAAGAGGCAATTACCAAAGCACGATTTTTACAAAGAGATGGTAAACCAATGAGCGAACGGCCATTTACAATCGCATCTGATAAACCAGCGGAAATAAATCTAGAAGATATGGAGAGGTATGCATCGTCATATCAACCTAAAGGAAGAATTGCTAAATTTCCAATCTCTGCTTCGTCCACATCTTCAACATTTTTTTATTCACTCGATGATAATTTAACCGACATTGATTCTGATGTTCAAACATCAACAGCAACAACTACAGCAATAACAACACCGATTACAATGTCAGCGACAACAGTGACTGGTAATAATATTCATCCAGATCATAAAATTTATCGTGCCAATATTAGCGGTAGTACAATGCTGAAAAATGTATTGTCAAAAGCTGGAAGTAGATTACAAGGATTACGTTCAACTGTTAGCGCCGAAACTCTTGAGTGCGCTGATGATTTTAGTAGATCTACATCGTATTCGCGCTTTTACGGTGATATGAAAATAAAGAAGAAAAAAAATAAATTAAGATTATCGCGTGAATCATCAACGGACATTGATGAACCTGCCCATGTTGGTTGTATTCCCGCTGCCAATTCATCACTTCAAATACCATCATTGTATTATAAACAAGGAAGTTCGGGTCTTGGTGCACGCATTGCTCAAGCTGATTATGCTGATCCGTCAGTACTTTTTTTCGATACTAAACGTTCGGAATTAAATTTAAATGAATCAATAACGTCACAATCATCAGCGAAAAGTCAAATGGTGAAAGAAGAAAACGATGAATGTGATGAAAAACGCGATCGTATTGGAAGTGATGGCGATGGATATTATGAAAAATGTTTTGAAACTATTGAAAATTATATAGATACTGAGGCAGATGATACTTTCAGGGATAGTGCAATATTCAGTGATGCTGAAGAAATTATTTCAGCACCACAAATAATATCAACAACAGCCTCAACAACGTCAACGACAACGACTGCCACCTCATTGGATGTTAATGAGAGTAATATTCCGTCGAGGATTAAAGTCAAAATTGCGCCACCAGTGCCAATAAAACGTAAACCGAAAATAATTAGTAATAATTTATTGTTATTAAATGAACATAAAGATGATAATACAAATAAGCCAAGTGTTGCGCTGAAACCAATTGATTATAAATCACGTCCGAAATTAGTTAGGGGTAAGACTGAATTTATTACTTCACGATCTTTAACAGTTGCCGCTGTTCCTCATGAGGAAATAACAAAGTCGAATTTGTCAGCAACTGACGAGCAAATGAATATTAGTAATAATTTCATGTTAGATGACAGAAATGATGTTTCGGCAGGTCAAAGTCAAGCGGGCTGGGTGAAAAAAATGGTTGGACAATTGCAGGCTCAAATTGAAACGTAATTAATGATTAAATAGAAATTGAAACATATCGAAATTGCTTTTTTTTTTTTTTTAGTTTTTTTTTCATGAGCGATTATTTTTCAATGATAATATTTATCATAAATAAATTAAACTCATTATAGCCATGAAAGTACAATAATAGATAGATTAAATAGGAATAAAATACAATTTTTTTCCATAGTTACCATGAAATGGAAAAAATCTGTAATATTTATATATTTGTTTATTAAAATTGCCATGGAGTTAGATTATTATTTATGATTAATTACAGTAAACTGTTATTATGTTGTACGGGCCAATATGTAAATTTCAACAATTACTCTTGTATTAAATCACTTCATGTCAAATTATCTATAAGTTTAATAATTATTATTAAAAAGAGTTCAATGAAAAATATATTTATAAAATAAAATAGTCGATTCTATTATGAAATGATTGGAATAAATAAGAAAAAAAAAAATATACTTATTAATAACAATTATTTTTGAGAAACTTATTCATTTTTTTATCTCTTTGTTTTTCATTTCATTTTTATTATGAGAACTTCTATTTACAATAAAATTTTGGCTAGTCGTGTGTGTACATACAATATAAGTAAATAAATAGTACAATAATTAATTATAATAAATTATTTTCTTTCTTTTGCAATACTGTATTTATAAAAAATTTACCACAACTTAAATTGGACAGAGAAAAAAAAATACGAAAATGTTAATTGCGTTATACACATTATGTACGAATTTCTTGTTGCAAATGTGTATTCTATATTGTTTTATTTTACATGCCATTATCTACTACTGTATTAATATTATTATTTTGCTATTTCCCATACGATTGCGAATTAATAATTACGATAAATCAACTGATAATCTCATGGTGTTCTTCAGTCGGTATAAATAAAACAATTATGAGAAAATTAAAGAAGAAGAAGAAATAATATGGTCAAGTCTATTTAATAATTAATTTTAATATTATTAATTCAGGAAATGTGTTTGTATATTTATATTTAAATGTATGATTTGTATTTCTTTTTTTTTTTGTATTATTTTTAGAAATTTCGAATTATTTCAAGAATAAGTTTTTGTGATCTACAATCATCTATGATTTTTGTCCCAACGTGTTAATTAAAATATCATTTAAACATTAAAAGTTATGACTTGAGGTACTTTTTTATTATATTCTTGTTTGTTTAATTCTGTTGAATCTACTTGAAAAATTTTTTTAATCCAATTTTCATTTCTATTTTTTTTTTTTTAAATTCAACTTTTTATTCGGAGATAATTTATTATTTTATATTTCTCCAGCGCATTATATTAAATATAAGTATATTCATCTTTATTAATTTGCTTTTCATATATATTCTTTTTTTCTGTCTTTATATGTTCTTAAATTACAGCTTTGCCTCTTGAAGTATTTCATTATGCTTTAATTAATTTTGTTAAATAATATTTTGCAGATTTGAGACTAAAAATTAAATTATGGAATATTTATAGCTAAATGCGGGATAAATTTCTTAGTTTATTATGTATATATCTGAGGCAAAGCTATGGGATCTGGTTATTTATTGGGCAGGTACATTTTCTCGGTTCGCTGATTTGTTTAAAATTGCATTAATTTTTATACGACATTGATGTAAATAAATTTCGACATTTCACGATGAAAATTTTAATTTTTGCTTGCGACGTCAATCAAACTTTTTTATTGATTTATTTCAAAGCCAAATCGAAGAACATTCGTCTGCATCATCAAATGCCCATCAACAGCTGCGTAAAATTATTGTCTTGATCCAGTATAATGATAAATTTGTAATTCAAAACAAAGAAATTGCAAATTCCAATTAATATTATACGGAAATATAATAAATTAAATATACTTGAAGAATGAGATCGAGCAAAATTAATTGTCAAGTATCTTTAAAAAAAAACTTTGAATATTATACTTGAATGATGATTAAAAATGCAAATGGAAAATTCCTGATTAAATTAAATTCTCACTGAATTTAAAATCTTTTTTTACTTAATAGTTTTGCAATCTCTTTCTTTAAGCACATTCTCAAATTACAGGGAAGACATTTGGTTCATAATTAATGTGAATAGATTGATAAAATTGAATAATAGTGCATGAAATACATTCATATATTATTTAAATAAAATAAGATAGAATATTTAAAATTATTTTGTTTTCATCTTTTAAAAGAATAACTATTTTTTTTTTTTTTTAATACTAATCTATATATGGTATTTTGCTATTATTTTTCCTTTTCGTTATTTAATCATTTGGTAATCAACGTTTGAATTTTTAATTGGTGAATTAAATTTTAGAGTGTTTATTTACTAATTTAGTAACAACTTTCAGCAATTTTTTTTTTTCACGTGCATAGCATTTTCTTTTCCTGATGTAAATTTCGCATTGTCAATTGAAATATATTCGCAATTCGATTGGCAATTAAACGAAGAAAAATTTAATTTCTTTTTTTTTTTTTTTAATAACTATACATTATTTACATCTTTTATATTTAAAACGAAAATTTCGTTAAGTTTTCGTTTTCTTTTTACTTGATTTTGGAAATACTTTTTTTTTTTTACGTATCAATTACCATTTATACTGATTGAACAAGGCCTTATGCACATACAAGAATAATTAAATCTCTGACTTCAGAACTTGAATATTTTCAAATTCATTATTATTTTTTTCTTCGTCGTTCGTTTCTATTCATGGAATTCAAGATTACACTTTTTGTGCTCCTGATATTTTCATATACCCTATTTAAATTGGCATTAATTCAACAACTGACAGATACTTTTATACTGAAATAATCCTACTGAATTTCTATTGAAAAATACTAAATTGTTTGAAGATATTTTTTTTTACTTATAACCTCAAAAGTTCCCGAAAAACTCTGCTCATTAATAATAATAAAAAAAAAAAACAAGAATATGTTAAATATAAAACCGAAAGTTGATTAAAAGCAGAAGGGACTCGGACTGTACAACTGGAATTAATTAATTTCTATCACAATATCCCAGCGATTGATTGATTCTGAATTCATCATAACCTCCAAATAATCCTCATTTTGGTAATATATAAATCAAAATTTTTCACTTCAATCACAAATATTTTGTTATGTATCCTTTTTTTTTCCCCATTTTTATCATTTGTTCACTTTCTCAATATTACGACAATAAAAGTGAACGTTCATAATCACAATAAACTAATAACTGGCTTCATGGCCAGCAAGTATATACAAATCTGCTCCTTCAGTTTCCGTTAATGTTCCTGAATGAACTAAATGGCTTTCCAACATTACGACTCTGCAAATATCAAACATTAATTTTCCACTTACTTATTATTCACACATTTAACCATTAATTTAAATACAATAATTTTCTTTTATAATATATACATACTTGTCGGAGCCTAATAACCTATATGTTCTACTTGGATCACTTATTTCTTGCGTTACATCACCATTTTTATAACTTCGACCTTGCATACCGTGTTTATGAAATGCCAATACACTGTCAGGTAAACAAACTGCAATAATCATACAATATTTTATTACATCATCGTGAAAAATATTAAAATTAATAATGTGAAAATTATACTTACTAATCGATTCAATTTGAAAATTGAATTGCAATTCTGATAATTGTTTTTTACTTGTGCGCGGTTTTCCTTGGAGCGTAACAATTTTAATAACATCTGAAGAATAAATTAAATGATGCATTAAATCATTTATAATGAAATACTATATTAATAATTTATAACTTACTGTCGTAACAAACGAGAATAGCATCCTTTTCAAATTGAGATACATTAATAACTTGTAGATTTTCTCGCCTTGGAATTACCGTTGCTAAATAGAAGGATAAACAAAAAAAAATTTATAAATAATTGAAAATATAAAATAAATAAATGTATAAATTGAAATTAAAATATAAATAAATTTAATTATACCAGAGCCATCAATATCCTCCAATTCATCACTGTGAAACCAACTCGCACCCGAATTCATATTTATTAAATCAAGTTTTAATTTATTTTGTTGATACGCTTGTTTAACAGAAACACAAACCATCGGATATTCCATTTCCGGAGTAATAATCATTTCAAATACATTTAATGGCGATGGTAATACACATTCGAAATGCTTGAGCAACATAAATTTATTCAACGGATCATACCATTGCATTAAAAATATTCCAGCGGGCATGGCGCCACAAAGATATTTATAACTGTAATTATTTTTCATTAATCAATAAAATTATTATTTAATTACAATAATTGAATAAACTTATCAACAATGCACTCATCGCTATAAACTTACCCATTATAAGGATTTCTCCCAACACAACATTTACTACAACCTTTTGTATCCGGCACTTTTGTCGTTAAGGCAAATTTCCTTGGCACAAGTCGCTCAGGTATTTTATTCATATGTAGAGAAAACCTATGAGTCTGTTTACTTTGCATTGCTAATAAATCATGCCTATATAATTGCGGTGTTTTTCCTAAATAAAATAAAAATATTATTCATTATAATAAATTTAATTCTAACCTCAAAAAAAAAAATATTCAAATATTACAAACGACATTATTTTATATTATCATTATATTTTCTCACCTGACAATGACATAAGAACATCTTTGATAACATACATCCATATTGTACGTCTTGGATATAATTGATCGATTGCCGTTTCATGAAGTTCATTTAAATTTAAATTATATATACCCTCTTCAGCTGCAATTAATAAATGTTGATCTCGTGTATCTGGATGAATCCAACTTGCTGTACAGTGTATTCTCAATGGACATCCATTAAACACCTGGGCATTTATCGCAGAATAAAAAATAAATAATTTATAAAATTAATTATCCATTGATATAATAAAAAATATTAAATTAAATTAATTCATTGAGGGATTGCCTTTGAAAAACATGCTCCCATGTGAACTTTTGGAGTTGGCGGCAATCCATTGCTTGTTGGACGTGGTGGTGTGTGTCTTTTACGATCCCTACGTCTTGGTGGAACTGGTGGTGTGTCAGAAAGTAAATCCGGACCAATATCATCGCCCTCACCATTGCTCGAAACGTCTTTGTCACCTGCGATTACGAAAACATATTTAATTAAATAAATTATATGTGTATATATTATTATCTGACAGTATAAATAACGCGAATAAATTAATGAATAAAATAAAATCAATGAAATAAATCAATCGAATAATTTTTTAATTAAATTTATCTCTATGTATAATTATTATTTTTATAATAACTATTAATGGTATAGCTAAAAAACAATTTATTGTGTGCATTTTTGTCTAATTTGAGCATGCTCTAAATACAAGATGCGTGCTCCTACCATTAAACCGCGGAGTATCATCTCTAGGCCCACTGTCCGATAATGAACGTTGACGTTGACCATTGACCGATGATAAAGTCAAGGAACCGCTCACTAGACTGTACAACTCGTCCACAGAGCTGTGACGTCTTGCTTGTGACCCTATACACCCAACCTACGTTTTTACGCTACAGCCATTTATTTTTTTTTATGTATAAAATAAATAAATAAAATATAAAAGACTACTGTACTGTTGATTTTCTTCAGAAGATAACATTTTTATTTTTAATCGTTATTATTAAAAGATAAAGCTGAGATAACAAAAAGTTTTATCTGTTATTTATGAAAATAAAAATTAATTTTATTATAAACGGAAAAAATTAATTTTTAAAATTATCTATGTAGCTATTTTATTTTCTAATGTTAATCTAAATTAATGTGAATTATTGCGAGAAAAGAAAATTCATGCGCTCACATGCTATGAATATATATATAAGTATATATATGCACAGTGTTTTTTGTAATTAACAAAAACTAATTAATGATAAATTAAATAAAAATTTTATTCTTTTTTTTGAAGTTGAAAATAATTATTGTGTTGATAATTTATAAAGAAAAATATTTGGCTTTTTTGTTAATTGATAATAATAATGCTTACCCGTTAAGCTGGCGTAATAACCACGGTGAACCTCACATTCATTTGATGACTCACCCAGCGGTAATGTTGCTCTGAAAACCACAAATTGATTTAAAATTTTTCATTAATATTTAATAAGCAAAAATACATTTAATTATTTTATTTTATTTTATCAAGAATATAAACAAATGAACAAAAAAAATATGCAGCAAAAAAATCAATAAATAAATTAATTAATTAATTAATTAATTAAATAGAAAAGAATTATGAGGTTATTTGAGTTAATTATTTTTGTTTGTAAGTATTTAATGATTTTCAATGTGATTACATAAATAAAATGACAAATAAAAAATTTTAATTAATATCATCCACCACATGTTTTAAAAGTGGGGTTTTGTAAATATTAATTAATATTATTATACCACTTTTATTGCATAGCAGAGAAGCTGTTTTTCAATATGCCGTTAGTTTTTTTTTTTCATTTTGTATTAATTTATTTCACTTTATTTTTTATTCACTCATGTGTAACAATTTTTTCCTCAATTATGTATATACTCGATTGAAAATAAAAATTAGATGAATGAATATTGTCGTATCTATTTGGAATGTGATAATTTTGTCCTGTAACATTTTTTAAATTTAATTTCAATTTTTTTTCTTTTTTTTTTTTGAATTAAAAAAAATAAACAATAACAATGAATAAATCAGTTGATTCGTTTAATTAGTGTACTTACTGCAGGGAGTATAGCTGGTCGCAATGTCCACCAACCATTGACATTGCATTTCCCCTGTACACATAAAACTAATGTCACACATACAAACTAAATTAATCTCCCGATTTTTTTTTTTTTTTCATATTGACCCAAAAATATCTCAAATTAATTTTTGATAATTAATATCACTTATTTACCTCTCATAATATTTATAAATATAATATAAAAGGACATGTATATACACAATAAATTACGTTATTAATTTATATACATTGTTTATATATAATATACGTTTATATTTTATATTCTTTCTAATTCTTCATCATCTCAGGGACAAGTACAAGACCTTTTGCAATAGCGAGTTTGTTCGTCGAGTTAAATAATAAATAATTAGATGAATAGCTAAGACAACCTCATGCTTTTTCATTCCTTAAATTAATAAAAATTAATCTTGCGATCATATAATTCATTAAATTATTAAACAAATTCATGCAGTAATTAGCAGCAAGCAAAAAAAAAATTATAAATTTATATTTATAATGCACTATATATTATTTAACAACGGTAATTGTAAATAAGTTTGTGATTGATTGAGTGATGAATTGAATTGGGATATATATTTCATGTATATTTTATGGGGGATTATTTAAATAATTTAATGATTGACATTAATAAGCGTAAGTGCAAGGTGCAAGGGAAAAGGTTACCTGCCAATACCTTAGCAACAACTCCTCATCAATGTACTGCAATAGACTCCTGTTGAGAGAAATCATATAAAAATTACCAACCGATTTGATGGAAAATATAAATTTATTAAAAAAATTTATAAATCGAATTGCTGGAGAAAAATTATTACTGATTTTATATTAAATAAAATATTTATCTTTTGTTTATGTTTTAATATTGGAATAAGTGAGTTTTGTTTATTTGCTTCTTTTAATTTGAATATATTAAGTGACCTTCTAAATTAAATAATAAAAATTATAATTTATCTTCCTACATTTTAATATTATTGAAAAATATTGCATAATTGTTTTTCAAATCGCACACATTCCATGCAATAATAATTTTGTTTAATTTCATAATATCTATTCAAGTGTATTTGCATGCTTTCACACTTTAACAATCACAAGAGTAATATAAACAAATAATTGATGATGAGAGGATTGTGAAAAATAAATGTATAGAATTTTAATAAAATTAATGAAGCAAAAAATTATGAAGGATGTTTATATTGTTGAGTCATAAAGGAAATAAAAAAAAGTGTTCAATGAAGTCAATGATGATAATTATTGATTATTAAATTTTGGACCACACCTAATTCTTTACCTTAAACTCATATGAAATACTTCAGCGCCAGTTTTGCTTCGACGGGACAATTTAATAGCCTCATTAACATTAGCTCCAAGTATACTAATAAAAAAATTTACAGTATTGTTTTTTTTTCCCCTTTTGTTTTTGTCTTTAATATTTTCAGAACATATCAATAAAACCTGAGCGAATTGAAGCAAATATTGATTATTCTCATTAATTATATTGCATTATTATGAGAATTACAAGCAACGCTCTATGTTCATAACAAAAAAAAAGCAATCGTGCCATATGCAATGAATGATTTTTTTATTTTAAATAAAATATTAATGCAACAGACTCGGTATGGACTTGTACTTTTTTATTTTTTTATTTTTTATCATGAAATGATAAAGTCACTCGGTTCTTTTTTTAATTAATAATTAAGAATTTGCATAAAGCAAGTGACATTTTAAAGTCGAAATAAGTTTCGGATAAATCTTTGTAAGTCAATGTTATAACATTGATATACATTTTGTTTTTGACTTCCATTTATAATATTTAACTTTGGAAGTGTAAAATAATTAATAGGCAAACATTAAAAAAAGCACTTTATAATTTTACTTACTTTTCTTGGACGTCATCAAATGCCGTGCCGATTCCACAGTCAGGATGCACATCACAGTTATGGACAGTCTATTGTAATAAATAATAAAAATAAAAAAAAAAAAAGAAATTTATTAAAGTTAATATCGTTTATGACTTCATAAAATTACCTTTACATTATTCATGATATCCATGATATCCCAAACAGGATTGATACCGTCTGTTGACGGTGATGAAGTTTCACGCTGCAATGTTCCATCATCAAGATTAATTTGATCTACATCAAACAAAAATAATAATTTTAATTGCTAATCAATTAATATTTTATTTCTATTTAATATAAATAATTTTGTTTTGTTTTTTACCATCACTGTCTAATTGAAAAATGGGACTCTTTGGTCTAGGCCTTGCCGTGTGTCTCGATGCTATTCTTTGAGGTACATTTGGCACAGCTCCATCTTCATCAGCTTCTAAATCTGTAAACATGTGACTTGGATTTGATACTTTTTGCAGTAAATCTAACGCCAGCCTTTTATTCATTTCTCCTTGAAAAAACGCGTGCTGTAAAATAAATAAAATCAATTATAATAATTAATAAAATATCTCCATGTATTTAAATTACTCATTAAAATATTTAACAAAATAAAAAAAAAACTATTTTTCAATACCTGTAATAATTTTTCTGCAGTTGGTCGTTTTTTCGGATTTTTTGTCAGAGCAATTTTAACAAAATTCTGAAATGTTGGACTCCATTTATCACGATCTTTCAATGTTGGCGGTTTGAAACCAGACTTTGACATGAGAAACAGTGCACGCATTGGATGTAGATCAAACATTGGTGGTTGAAGCTCAGCTAATTCAATTGCAGTAATTCCACACGCCCAAATATCGCACAATTGATTATATCCGCCTTTACGTTCCACTGCTGCGACCTATCACCACCACCACACGAAAAAATAATCAATTAAAAGTCAAATGACAACAAAAACCTTATCGCAAAAGTTAAGAGGAAAAAAAAAAACAAATAAACAATCACACATAATTAAAGATAATAATAAATAGATTACAATACCTCTGGCGCCATCCAATATGGTGTGCCAATAAAACTCTTTCGTTTATTTATTGTTGCAGTAATTTGTGCTGATACACCAAAATCAGCGAGTTTAACATCGCCAGCTTCAGTCAATAATATATTGGCGCCTTTTATATCTCGATGCATTTTTCCCATTCCATGTAAATATGCTAAACCAAGAAGTGTTTCACGACACATATATGCAATTTGTATTTCCGTCAATGGCCCCGTAACTACAATCAAATAAAATTAATTTAATTGTAATATAAAAATTATTTTTATATTAGAATGCAATGTAATTACTTACTATGATATATATCTTGCAATGATCCACCACCACAATATTCCATACAAATCCACAATTTATCACGTCTCAAATAACTCCCATAATATGCAATAATATTTTGATGTCGACAATCTTTCATCATTAATATTTCTTGTTGAATAATAGCAAAATCATCGCCTATAATATTATAAATAAGACATTAGTTATAATGAAAAAAATAAATACAATGTAAATTGTCAACGTATACAATATTGATATACCTGGCTCTAATTTTATAACCTTAATTGCAGCAAGATCATTCATCGATAGTCTTTTGGCCTGTATAAAAAAGAATTAATTGAATTATATAAACACATGAAAATAACCTAGAAATAAATTTTTTGTAAAAGATATATAAAATTTAAATGGATAAATACCTTGTAAACGTCACCATAAGTTCCACTGCCAATTCTCTGAATGAGTTCATATTCATCCTGTGGATTTCGACGACTTATGTCGCTTGAGAGTACATTTGCATTGATCGCCATAATGTATAAACATTCACGTGGTAATATTATTAATTATTCAATTGTCACGATGATTATTTACAGAATAAACATTAATATAATATAGGCGATTGTATGACTGAGTATGTGGTTAAATTATAATCCGTTCGATTAGCGGAATGTCACTTTTAATCGAAAACATCACCATGGTCGCCATTGTTCACAACATAGCACTGAACTTGGGCGCGCGCATGGACTACGCAATGCGCGCGCATTCATCTGGTTTATAACACTCTAGGTACTTTTTTTTACATTTACATTTCCCTACTTTTCTACTTCAGAGACCTCTTTCACTTTAAAATAATTGTTCAGGGTAAAAAGTCGATAAGTATGGCTACTATATAGCTAATATGATTATTCAGTGGAATACAAAAAAAATCGATAGCGAAAAAAATAATTTTGTAGGATCTCAGTCCCCTTAAGAAATTAATAAATCTTTTAAATAAATAATTAATATCAATTATTTATATTTTTCAATAAACTTATAAAGATTATTATTATTTACTTATATATATTTATTAATGAATTATATAATAATAATTATTGATGTCACAATAGGGGCAAATTTAATATAAATCTACTTTACCATATGATGATGGTAAAGTAGATTCGAACGTGAATATTTAAATACCTTTTTAAAATTAAAATACAAGACATCTATCATTAAAAATTAATTTTATATTTAAGTGATTGCAACAGGTTCTTTTCGAATTTTCGCACACAATAATGACAACAAATTATTTCATAACCCTTCATATCTTCAAAGAAAGTAACATTCATTCATAAATCTATCTTTTAACTTCTCAAATCAACTATATATTATTTATAAACAAATAAATATCATACTTAATTAATCAAACCAAAATATACTTAATTATTATCACTATTTTATATTGTTTCTCAATCATCACTAATAAATGGTTAATTACACATTTAGGTTAGGAATATAATACCTTAATTTACACATATAAAAATCATTAACAAAGATTGTTTTAAAATTCGCTCAATCGTTTTATATACAAAGAATTGATATCTTGCCAATGTAGAAAGTAAGAATTTATATTTCTAAACCATTCGACCTCAATTCGTTCTAGCAACCGTATTCATATACAAGAAGAACATCACATATGATCTATTATCATTCATCCTCGCTTGAATACACAAAATAAAAATCCAAAAAACGGTAAACAAAAAAAATCATTTACTTTATTTATAAATCACAATTAAATATAAAAAATTTAACAATTTCCAATTCATTAATTATTAATAACATACATAATATCAATTAATAATGTATATTATATTTTTTTATTTCTTTTAGGTGAAACAATAATGTATAAATTATACAAGTAAACATAAACAATGGACAAGAGAAAAGTAAACTGATGCATTTGGCCACTTTTCTCATTATTAAAGGTGTGGTTACAAATATATAGGTAATAAGTACACACCATATTATTCACACTCCCCCACGAACATGTAGTAGACACATGTAGGGGAATGTAATACATTGGCCAGACATATGCTCTTGGATATACATGGTATATCGTATGTGCATATGAAAAAGAGTTTATATAGTTCCTATACCTTTAACATAATGATAACACGCTCGAATAATAAGGATAGAAGCAGAGAGGAGACAGGGTTGGATACGCACGCATGGCTCTGCACACCGTTTGCAGCACTCTGAGTCTTTCCGTTTCCATATACTGGAACTATACTCAGTCAGTTGTCAGAGTTGTTCAGGTAGACTGAAGTAGACAACAACTATTATTCATACAGATATACATTTATATATCAGTAATTTTTCTAGTTTGCATTGGTGAATTGTTTATTTTTTTGCGTAAGCTTAAGAGAAAAGAGGAGAATAATTTATAAATTATTTATAATATTTAGTTGGTAATTTTTGTATTTTCTGTGCTCTTGTCATTAATTGCCGCGCGAAATGCGACGAACTGAAGTGACTTGAATGTTCAACGATTGGATAATTTTTGAGTTTAAATTAATTCCGTCACAAGTCTAATTTAATCAATGTTATTTAATTTTTATTATTCTCATCTTCGTGTTATTAATATTGCAATGATGATTATTTATTTGTTTAATTTGAGGCAAAGTTGATAAAGTGTGATTGAAGAAATTTAAAAATTATTTTTAATACATGAACAAAAATTGGAGATAAAATAATTAATTAAAATGAAAATAATAATAAATATATTAGTGATATTATTATTTATCAATGAAATTTGTAATGGTGAACAGAGATTTTTTGAAACACCACCGAATTATCAGGAGGTGTCATCGGCTGAGAATGTACAAATTCCATGTAAAGTCCATGATAAAAAAGGTCAATGTATATGGCAAAAAGATCGTAAACCCATAGGTATGCATCCTGATAAATATGAATGGGCAAATGGTCGTAGTAGCTCTAGCACTGATGCCGACTGTACATTACTCATCAAGCGTGCATCGCTTGAATTCGACGATGGATTCTGGGAATGCCAGGTAACACCTGGTGATTTCACACGTCAAGATGCCCTTACATCATTGCCATCGCGTCTACTCGTTAAAGGTATGAAAAAAGAAAAAGAGAAATAATAAACATACAACAAAATAAATCTTATAAATAATTAACAATTAATAATAAAAGAATGAAATAAATGGAATTTTAGTGAAGCCAAGGAATCCGCGTTTAGAATACGCTGGTACAATATTAACCGGTGTCTTGACGTTAAGAGAAAATCAGGAGGTCACGATTTCCTGTGTCTCTCGATATGGTAACCCACCAGCACTCATTAAATGGTAATTAAATAACATTTAATTTCTTATTTTGTTTGTTTTCTATTTTTGTTACTTAATATTAAAGTGAAATCATATTTTCTTATATTAAAATATTAAAATATTAAATTGTTGGTAATTTAATTGTTTGTCTGTAAAAATATGAGCAAGAATCCGTAACGTTTTGTCCTCGAAATCACACACACAACGATAGTTATAGAGTATAGGAAGGGCTATATCCAAATGGATGGTCTTTTCCGTTTCACGGTCTGATGAAACTAGCCGCTCCTTATCCAACCTTCACTTTGATTCTATGTACAATTTATTTACTTACATGTATACACGTATATTTGTATGTATATAAGCTATAAAATTATTTTATGTATATGAGTATGTAATGTCTTTATAGGTTTATTGGCGGGGATGAAGTTGAGCCACTGAGGGAACAAACTAATGCAACTGAGGTTGATAGTCCTAAGACATGGGCGGCGCACAGTCTTCTTCGAGTACGAGGACAAAGAGATAATCATGGCTTGCCTATAAGATGTCTCAGTTTGCATCCGTCAAGTCCGTTGCCATCCATTGCTGAATCACGTCTTGATGTCCACTGTAAAGAAAAAAAAATATATTAATATATAATTTTAAACAGTAGAAAAAAAAATGAATTGAAATTATATTAATTGGTTAATTTGTTTGTTTTTTATTTTCGATTGAAAAGATTCACCTGAAGTGAAACTGGAGACAAGTCCACGTTTATTGATGTCTGCATTGGAGGATTCAGTGAGTTTTATGAGCATTAAATGTATTGCTGATGCAAATCCACCAGCAGCAATTCGATGGTACAAAAATTCAATAATAATGACGCGAAATAATTTTATCGAAACGACAACACACAATTCAACTGATCGTAATGGCACTATGAGCATATCTGAGATTAGATTTGAGCCAGTTAAACGAGAAGATGCTGGACTTTATTCATGTAAAGGAATTAATGTCATTGGTGAAAGTGCACCAGCTAATTATCGACTTGACGTACAATGTAATTATTATTCTACCAAAATAATTATATTGAATATGGTTTATGTATATTTTTTTTTGATTTCTAATACTGTTTTAAAATATTGTGAATATTTTTTTTTCCTTACAGATGGTCCGAGATTGATAAAAATTAGTAGAGCAAATGAAACAGAAGGGGAGATTGAAGCGATTGCACTATTGGCATCGAATGTTGAACCCTTTGCGTGCAATGAATTTGATGCTAATCCACCTGCGCGTTACAGGTGGTTGCATTTACGGGGAGGGGTGTCAGAAACAGTTGAAAATCATGTTGATAATGAATCAGGAGCACGTAAATTAAAATTAAAAAATGTCATTTGGTCTGATGGCGGAGAATATCGTTGTGTTGCATTTAATGTTATCAATGGAGTACAACGTGAAATGACAAGTGATACAAAATTTGTGTTACATATTTCGGGTCCACCGGAAATACAAACTGGTGCAAGTGATATGACAAATGATGGAAATTTTTATGAATCCATTGGATGGATTGGTGAACCTGTACATCAATTAAAATCGAAATTTTGTTCACGACCCGCACCAAAGTTGATTGCATGGCAATGGGGTAGTTCCCATATTCGTGCAGGTAATTAAATAATTAATTTTATAATTTATTATTTTTTATTTATTTCAAAATAAATTTTTTGATTCAAATTTTAGGTGAAAGTATTGAACCAAAATATGAGGCTTTGCCGTATGAGCAAATAACTGAAAATAATGAATTGACAAATTGCTATTGGGCAATATTGGAAATTCGTAATATACAAAAAGAAGACGCTCGTGAATATAATTTATTAATTGAAAGTGAAAAAGGACGTGATTCAACAAGTTTAAAATTAATTGTGCGTGATCCAACAGAAATAAAAATAATTGCAATTGCTGCTGGCGTTGGTTTAATATTTTTATTTATGTTAATTGGTATCGGATTCTTTTCATTATTTCGTGCACGACATCGACGATATCAAAAAAAACGGGCAGTAGAAGAAGAAGAGGAGGAAGGAAGCATTGCTGCTGATGCATTTTATGGTGTACCGCAAACAATCAGTCGACCGAAGACAACATCAGCAAGTAAAGTTTATACAAGAAAAAATCCTAATGACAGTGGTCTTGCTGTAATGTATGATTATAATCAAATTACAAAACAAACAAGGACTATGAGTCCTGAAGCATTAAAAGTAAGAAGAGCTCCTGTTGTTCTTCAACCACCCACAATTGTATGATTAATTAAAATTTTTATAGAACTGATTTTTTTTTTTTTTTTTTTACATAAGTCAAGTATTATTTGTTAATTGTTATTGAATATATTTTCGCACGAAAAACAAAAGACAACAATTGACAATACATTCCATATATATATTTGGCATTAATAATAAAACTATGAAATATAAATTGATTAAAAAAATGTAATGAGTACATAGTTACTTAAATCTTAAATCATTTATTACTGTTTGTTTTATGTTGAACTAGAATTTGAAGATAGATCTTTACTTATTTATTTATTTATTGATAAGTTTTCTCTTCATTAATTATAATTATAGTTTATGATCAATAATTGAAAGGTTATGTGGAGAAATATATAAATTGAAAATAATTGTATGAAAAAACTTCATGCATTATTTTTAATAATATAAAATTCTGGTAAAAATATACATTATCTGAAGTTAAAGAAACTTTAATTACTTTAATAATATAATTGAAATTTTTTAAAGTTATAAATTTTTGTTATAACAAACAAATTTATAAATTGGTCACAATTTTTTTAATATGTATAAAAATATTATTAGCAAAATAATTTGCTTTTGAAAAATTCAAATTTTGTATAGAAAATTTATCAAAATTAATTAGTACTTATGTATGAATAAATCAATTAATTGAATACAATGAATAATTAATTACATTGACCGCCTGTCTAATTCCCTTTTTAAAAAATATAATTAACCCTTATTGAATCCTATTGTTTCGATTACAAATTTCAGATTGGTAATCTCTAAATATGCATAAATAATTCTACTAGATCCAGAATGAGCGGCGTTCAGCGTCAGCATGAATATGTTTCATTGTAATTTGTAACTATTCTGCTTGGTACTGCTCGAGAGTGGCAGAGTGCATAACCTCCAAATATTTTTCATCGAAGGAACGCACACGCGTATATATTTTTTTCTTGCAATTCTCGACTTCATATGTTTAAATTTAAATAAATATTGTTGATGAAAATAGATCATGCCTAAATCTACATACAATTGTGGCATCCTAGTAAATGATAATCATACAGATATTGTCCTGAAAGTTTACAGGTATGTGAAAATAAAATATTTAGTAATATTTATTATTCATCAAATGTTTCACCTAAATATTTTCATTTATTTATTTTTCAGTAATCGATTGTTTTTAATTGTAACACAATTTGAGAAATTAGGATCTCTGGTAACAGTTAATCGAGGATCACCTATAAATCAATTTGATAGTGACATATACACAGCACAGTGAGTAAATTATTAATAAATATTATAGCGAGAAATGAGAATATATAATTTGTAGTTGAAATATTTCTTTATTTATTTACAGAACTATATTTGGTAACGACAGTGAAGAAATTCATGCAGCAGCTCGTTACATAGCTGAATCTATTAAAATTGATAGGCCATTGTTAATATCAATTGCTTTAAAGGATTATGACCTATTGACTGTGAAGAAAATAGTTGCTGCAATTAAGAAAATAAAAGAAAATTAATTCTATCAATTATGTCTTTGATATTTGGACAATTAGTTATTGGCCCACCAGGCAGCGGTAAAACAACTTATTGCAATGCAATGTCGAATTTTCTTGAAAAAATGGGCAGAAAAATTGCTATAATTAATATAGGTAAATAATTATAATTATCAATTTATTCAAATATTTTTGTAGTTGATATTTATTTACGTTATTTTCTATTGATTGAATTTTTTTTCCAAAAAAAATGAAAATATAGATCCAGCTAATGAGAATATGGAGTACAAAGCTACGGTGGACATTACAGAACTGATAAAGCACGATGAAGTTATGAATACATATTCACTTGGACCAAATGGAGCACTGGTATATTGTATGGAATTTTTGGAAGCAAATACCGATTGGTTAATTAAAAAAATCTTGGATTTAAAAGATCATTATATTATTATTGATTGTCCTGGCCAGGTAAACTAAGAAATTTAATTTTTCACGAAAGTTAACAATATTATTATGTATATTTTCTATTTGTTTTTTAAAGATTGAACTTTATACTCATCATAAATCAATAACTAAAATAGTTGAAAGAATGAGTGAAAATCTCATACGACTATGTAGCGTACACTTGATGGACTCTCATCATTGTAGTGATCCAGGTAAATTTTTTTTATATTCATAATTATAAACGACAAAATAATTATAAAGGAAAAAATAACTTTGGGATTGAATAAATAATTTTTATGAAATATGTATTGATTTTAGGGAAATATCTGTCATCTTTGATGGTTTGTACAAGTACAATGTTGCAAATAGGATTACCTCACATTAATATAATGACAAAATTGGATTTGATGCAAAAATATAAAGATAAATTGGATTTTAATATAGAATTTTATACTGAAGTACTGGATTTAAATTATCTTCTTGAAAGACTTGATGAGGATCCTATAACGGCCAAGTAAATATTAAATACATTTCATTTGAACAATAAATATATTTATATTATAGAAAATTAATATTTTCATTTGAATTGTTAATTTTTTTAGGTACAAAAAATTAAATGCCGCTTTAGTTTCATTAATTCAGGATTATAGCCTAGTGAGCTTTTTACCATTGGATATATCTAATCAGGCACTGCTATTACAAGTTAAAAATGCAATTGACAAAGCCAATGGTTATATTTTTGGTGGTAATGAGCCACATGATATACAAACATTACTTGCATGTGCTGTCGGTGCAGTCAATGAAAAAGAAAAAATGTCTACACTTGATTCATATTTTCAGTAATAATAAAAATATTTTATACTCATAGTATAAATATAGTTATTTATTTATTCATTTCCATCATTCAATCTTTTTGTGAAACGAAAATTTGTGCTAAATCTTCATAATCGTACACTCTTTTTAAAAATGTATCTACCAACTTTAATCCAGAAATAGTCTGAAATACAAAAATAAAATATGAGATTTGGAATTTTAATAAAATATTTTAAAACTATTACAATTAATTTTGTTCTTACAATTAGTCCATTTTCTAGTGGTACTAAACTTAAAGGAATATCAATAAACTCTCCAGATTTCAAATTTCCAATTGTAATATCAGAAATACCACACCATGCCAATGAACTATTTGATTCCAAGCTCAAAAATAAATCCATATTGCGTTCTCTGTGAAATATATCAAAATAAAATCGATAAATAAAATAATTTTAAATTTGACGAGATGAAAAATAAAATTATTTTTCAAACATACGATGTATTTATAACATGACACTTGAAATTCATAACTTCTTCTAGAATTACTTTGCCAGGAATATCTTTAGTTGTGACTCTTAGATCTCCATAATCTGGGGCCTGTATTGAAGTTATATAAATATTTAGATAAAAATATAAAATGCAATATTTATAATTATATTCAATAAATACCATTCTTGTTAATTGACTTGTTTGTAATCGTCCTCTTTCGCCCATATTACTCCGCCAAATAATGTCCAATTTACCAATATTTGTTGCATTGTGCATCATTTTAGGATTCTTCATTAAACTTAATTGTGGCATCAAACAATAAAGATATTGCCGACTACATTTTGGATCTAACAAATTCACATTGCCATAAATAGATTCACCATTATTGGTAACATTAAGTGTTGATACTTGAATGAATAAAAATAAAATTAATGTTAATTCAATATCATTTATCTTCAGAACAAAAAAATGTTCAAATCAATCAAATATTTTTCTCACCTGTGAATAAATGTGAGGATTCCAAAGAAACTTTTTCTAAACAAATAGGACCTGCTGTTAAATTTTGTATTTGCGCCTCTAAATAAACTTCATCTGACTGAGAAACAAAAACAAAATCAGAAAGAATAAATAATTGATCAACTATCACATCTCTTTCTTCGGATAAAATAAAGATAAAATTTACCTCAGCATTATAGAATTTAGTCTTAACATCAAGAGGTTTAACTACTTGAAATTTAAAAAATTTTCTAAACGATTGTGCTGAACTCCCTGGTGTTGAAGGCGTATAATTAACTTCACACACCAATCTAAAAATGAAAATACAAATGAAATCAGTATGTACTTTACAAAAAAATAAAACCAATAAAAATATCGAAAATTTCTCATTTTCATTCATACATGTGTGTTCCAATTTCTTTTACTTCATGATGAATAACTTCGTCAATAGTATTATCAGGTGCTAATTCTTCAATATTTATATTTTTATTTGATAATAAAATAGTTTGTGTGCTGGTTTGCAAATCTGCCTAAAAAATTTCATAAAATTCACATAATTATTTTTACAATTAAAATTAAATATAAAAAAACAGAATAAACATACCTTTACATGAATATTCTTAACAATTTGATTACTACCATTATGCACACACAAATAACTGGAGAAAATCTCACCCAAATAAATATTCCTGCAATAAACAATAATGATAAATATGATTTCACAACAAGTTTGGAAAGGTTTTTGAGAGTTAAATTCATTGTAAATTAATTTTATTAATATTTACACCCACCCAAAGCTCTGGGGTAATACCATAAATTGTCCAACTGCAAGGCTCTCCATACCTTGCAATGCTGTACAATCATTTTTCAATTCATTATTTAAAGTATTACCAGGAAGATCTGTAGAATCACAAGTGACAACAATTGGTGTGGCAACTGTTGGTCGTGTCAATCGCATTACTAAAATAAAAATAAACAATGTTTAATTAACAATTAACTATAATTAAATATAGTATACAAAATAAAAAATTCAAACTATGTTTAATAACCTTTTAATGCCAAAAGATGTTCGCTCTTGGGTTTGGCGTCCATTTCGAAAAATTATTTAAACCGTTTCCAATTTTACAATTACGAAGAAAATATGTACACAATTGTTTGCGTCTTATGTAGGTAGCAAGTCATATATTATTTACTTGGATGTGTGACAAATAAATAATTATATATTTATCAATAAAATTTTAATAGGTTAATGTGATGTTGCCAATGCAACATTTTATATATCATTGTTAATAATTCAATTAATTCAATTGCAAATCGTTTGTTTTCTTTTCAAGTCCTTGCTATAAAATTAATAAATTATTGTAGATAAAATTTTTATAACCATCAAACCTTTTGTGATTGTGTCAAAAATGAAATTGTAAAACAGCTGATATTCTGTTTTATCTCTTGGCGATAAGGCAGAAAAATAATTTTTAAAATATATAAGTTGCGTTTTTTGAAATTATATATAATAAATTATTTGTTTTTTTTATTATATTCACACTTGAATAAATAAACAAAACTCTCGACTGAATTCTACCAAATTTTCATATATTAAACCAACAAAATTTATGCATTAACTAGAATAAGATTCAACAAAATGTTTGCCATTTATATGCATTTTTGTAATTATATGAATAATTGAATCAAAAAATATAATATCCGTTATAAAACACTTATTTTAACTATATATATTTATTTTAACGGACTAATCCATTATCGTTATTATTGAAGAAGAATGAGAAAATAATTCATCGCCTATAAATGCTTTGATTAACCTCAAATATCCAGATTAAATTATTATCACATTAATAATGCGAAAAAGTTGAGGTAACAAAATTTATTTATAGACTGTATACATTAGATATACATTTTATATATAATAATATTAATAATATAATATATACATGCACTTATAGGTATAATATCGATGAGGAAATATTTGTGTGTACAAAAGTAAATTTATTATAAAGTATAATTGCGTGAATTATTTGGCAGCAAGGAGGTATATGGACGTAATAAGGGATCTGGTAATAAATCTTCACCCAATGTAGCAACTCTTTCTAAATTTAACAAATGAATCTCTTGTTCAGATCTAAAATAAAAAAAGATATTTTACATAATTGAAATACACGAATTTATATTCGCATTTAACTGATTTATTAAGGAAATATAATATATAATTTTATACTCTGATGCAGGTTTTGCTGTTGGACCACTATTTGTTTCATGATAATCATTATGACTGAAGTAAACTGTGCCATGATGTTCATCTTCTCCTAAAGTTCCATTATATATTAATAAATCATCCACAAAAATCTGAAAGCAAAATTCAATAATTCAAATGAATAAATAAATATATTAATTTATTTATATTTAATATTTATACTTACACCAAATTCTTTCACTTTACGTTTTGGTGTTTTTAGATAGTTCCATATTTTTATCATTGAAACAATTGTGGGATAATCAAAAATAATATAAATTCGATTCAGCTAAATGGTGAGAAATAAAAAAGCATATTAAATAAAATATATAATTAATTTTACTTTGATATATTTTATCTTCAGGTATAAATAAGGATTATTATTAACTTCGCCTGGCAAAATTGGTGCAAGCCATGAATGCTGACCATCTGCACTATCATTTATTCCATCAATGAGTTTATCAGGCGTTCTAATATCATTATCGATTCCATCAATAATATTAACACTTCGTGGATATGCTGTGACGTCTAAACAGATGATTGGAATCATTATTAATTAATAATCTTAAACATATAATGATAAAATATAATAATGTGTGTTTACTTTTTTTTGATAGCTCAATTTGTTTTCCATCAATATCAAATAATTCAATGCCATTCAAACCAACATAATAGGCATCACCCCACGTAGAAAATATAATAATTTGATATATGAAACCTTGAGGCATTGATGGTGGCTCGTAGTTAATTTCGTTAAGCACATCTATTATACGTTTAAAATTTATATTGTATTTTATTTGTATCGTCAAACGAAAAGCAAGATTTATATTTTTTTTTATTGTTTCATTTACCAGTAGATAATTTGAACGAATCAACATTCTCCTGTGGCACTTTACTGTGTGATAATTGATCGTGATAATTTTTTACTATATTTGGACGATTGATAAAATTTATATCTTGTGAAAAATTATAATGACAAGAACCAGGTGCTCTTCTCAAAACAAATCCTTCAAAATCATCGTCAAATAATTTTTTTCCATCTAATTCCACAAGAAGTTGTTTAACCTAAATTAAAAAAGAAATATATTTAATTTCAATTTACATTGTTACATAGATAAATATTGTATCAAAAATAAGTTAGGTTATTTGTTTATAATTACACCACAGTATGATGATTCAAGAGATCCATTATAATTCCAAATACGCATTCCCGTAATAAATAATTCCGAATTTAATATTATAGTAATTGTTATTGTAATATCTGGTGTGCATTGACAAATCCACATATTTTTCGATTCAACTGTTAAATTATTGCCATTAATTAAGCGTATAATTCCATCATCTCCTGCGCCACTATTACAATGTAAAGATATTTCTGATGACGGAATAATTGTTGATTTATCATTAATTATCTCAATGCCGTTTAACCCTAAAATAAATACACGAATATTATGTCAGTAAATGTTAATAAAATTGATAAAAAAACAATATTAGTGCACGGATACATATGTATAAATTGTTTCTAGCATGAAAGATAAAAATTGTATTAATTAAATAATACTTGCCAATCATATCTAATGAACCCCAATTAGATATCAATAATAATTTAATTTCTTTACATGCAATTGAAATATTTTTATCTCTACTTCCAGTATGCTGTAGATCATCACTGCATTCATTTATGTGTATTTCGTTCTGTAAATTACACATTTTCTATATGCTAAATAGCTCTTTCTATATTTACTATGCAATAAATATATACTTGAATAATTCTCACAATTATATCGGTCGCAGCGGTGATCGGTCGAGGCATTTCAATTGCCTCTGAATGTGAATCGTCGATGAATTCATGAAATGTTTTGTCATTTTTCGATATTAATTCGAGAATGTCCTCGTCAACGGTAAATAAAATTGTCTGTAATATTAATTAAATCCAATTGAATTTGATAGAAAAAAATAAAAATGATAATTAAAATCTTAAATAAAAATTAATCAATAATTTAATTTAAATTTTATAAATATCGTATAGAAATGATATATTTGAATGAATGCTAACATCTCCAAATGAATTTATACCGCCTGAAATGTCACCAGATGCTCGTGCAATTTCACCATCAAATATTACAGTATCATCTAATTTAATCACAACCCTTTTGGCACCTTGATAAGAATGAATTCGAGATTTATTATAATTCTGAAAGAAAAGAAAAATCATTTAATAATTTAATACATTTACAGAATAATATATGTAATGAAAATAATTACAAAATTTATTATTTAGATAAGAAATATAATTTATATGCAAATTTTTCAATTCTATATCTCTATATAAATCACAATAGTCATAATTAATAAACAATAATTAATAGTGTGTTAATAATTTTAGGGAGCCAATTGTTTACATGTTATGATTAATAATTAATATTAAATATACTTATTAACAGTGGAAATATTTTTTTTTTTCAGTGTTGTTATGCATTTCTAAATATGCATGACTGAACAATTATTGTGAATAAAATTGAAATTGTTAATCAGTGCGTCTGTTTGGAAACATTGTGAACAAAATTACAATTGTTAATCAATTCACTTCACAATTATTTACATATGAATTTGAATAATAGGTTAAAATATTTATATATTCATAAATGTTAAATATAATCTTACCCAAATTCTAATTAGTCCTACAGTGACGTTTTTCAAAAATTCCATGTGTACATAGTGATGATTACCATCAATAAAAGGAATAAGCCACATATCTAAATCATTTCTTGTTCGATAAATTCCATTTATTAAATTTTTCACCGATAAATCATCACCATTATCGTCATCATCATCGATATTATTCAATTCACTCCATATCTATATTAAAAACATAAAATCATATTAATAATTCACAGTATTTTCAAATATATTTTAAAATTAATTCTCACCTTTGTTATCGTGACTTGTTCACCTGTAGAAGAAAATATTTCAATACCATTCAAACCAACGCAATGTCTGTCGCCCCACGTGCTTAAAATATCAATAATTAATGACTGCCCAGAGGGCAATTCAGGTACAATAAATTCATTATCCTTGTGTCCATTATCTAAAACATTTAAATTTTAATTAATTTATATTTATTAAGTAGTATTTACAAGTATTAAATTAATTGTTTTAATTAGATAATTAATTTTACCTTCGTTTGGATAATAAATTGATGACAATGAATCATCCAATTTTTGAATATGTGATTTTTTATAATTTATTCGTATACGTGTTGCTGAATCGAGACTTAATTTTCTCATTGCATTTGACAATTGTGTGTCAATATTAAATTTTGTTTTTTCTAAATTATCAATGTAGTGATTTTCATCTAATAAATTCATCGGTGTAATTTTTTCCTTTTCATATGAATGATGAAAATTAGATTTTATTGGAATATCTGATTTACTTCGTGTCTCCATTAACAATGCAGACGCTGAATTAATTGATTTATTTTTCATTTTTTTTAATTCATCCGGTGTTAAATCATTCATGACTGATGATTTTTCATACGTTCGTGCACGTCTTCCACTTTTACGTTTTTCTTTATTTTCAATTCTGTGACTTGAATGAAGTGATGATAATTCATCAGACAGATTTATTTCAGCAGGAAGTGAATTATAATTATCTTTATTTAATTTCTGAACATTCCTATTAAATAAAATAATATAAAATTAAAAATATAATTAATTTTATTAATACAATAATTAAAAATACACAATTATGTATATAAATTTATTGTATACATACTCTGTCATTTCTACTAGCCATGATGGTAATTGTTCAGTTTTTCCAGACGATGATTTTACTGGTGGATTTTCAATTAACCTCTGATCCATATTGACTCAGTATTTACAATTATTTATTCACGTTTTTAAATAAATTATTCATTTATTTATTAATTATTTAGTATTGCGAATGATTGATAAATTTTCACATTAATTTATATCATTTTATACAAAGTTAAAAATTATTAACTGAATTTAAACAGTTTCAAATCACAAAAATAAATACAAATAAATTTATATAATATACATACATTTATAGGATGACTTATTTGTTGTTTATTTATCTTTGTTCTTCCTTTCTTTTCATATTACATTCGCGCGCTTGAGATTATTATTTTATGTCTGAAAGATGTTAACCCAAACAAATCACAAATGTGAGAATATAGAGACAAACGTTGTTGACAAATTGTTGCTATGGTTATACGCGATAACTCAGTGTCAATGTTCTGTCGTTTTAATATTTATTATTATATATGCATATACATATATATATAAACATATATATGTATATTTATGTTAATATGTAAATCTGTGATTAATTTTATTGAAAAGAAATTAATTTTCTGAATTGTTAACAATATAAAATCAAATCAAAATTAAAATATTGAAATCATCAGAATTTTTTATTGATTATTTATGAGTTATTTACAATGAAAAATCCTCGAAGATGTTTTTTTATAACTTATGTATCGTTTAGGAATAAATATAAATATACTCCAGTAGATAATAGTTAAATTTTAATGTAATTTTGATGCTAATTAAAATTTATACATTTATTTGACAATTAAAATTTACATAAAAATTACACAACCAAAATATTTATATCATAAAGTCAAATTGGCCATTTTATATTCTCTGCTTCAAGTCTATATATTATTTTTCGTTAATTTTATTTGCAATTTGGCACTTATTTCCAATTACAGTTTACAGACAAATAAATTCTATAAACAATTCAATTCTATTTATCTTAGTTGCTAATTTTTTCTTCTGTTTAATTGACATGTCTTTGAGAATTAAAATAAAATTCAAAGAAATTTTCTATCAGCCATTCATAAAATTTCAATAGAAAAAAAAAAGTAAATTATCAAATTAAAAATTGTCATTCATTTTGCTGTCATTAAAAAATGCTATATATTATGCAAAATAATAATTGCTAGCTTCAATACAATTCAATAATATCACGATATAAATATCCAATCATCAATCATAATAAAAACTTTGAATAGTTGGTTTTTACAGAAAATAATGTACAATTTTTTTGGTTCTTTTTCTTATTTTTTCTCTGTGCTTTTGTTGGATTAGATATCAGGTACTCAATGCAATTAAATCACAAATTGTCCTCATCAATAAATATCTACGTATTTTTTTCCATTATAAAGAAAAATTGCAAATTATTCATTTTTCCAATTTTTTCAATTTTCCAATTTTCTAAATATATACATAAATATATTATACATATACACGAATGTATATGCGTATAGAAAAACGATTGGATTAATGCCAATATTGTCAATGATCTCTCTGAAATATTTACTAAACTCTATTAATAATGCACATTTTTTCGACACAATTGAAATAATAAAGAACATATTTATCATTTGTCTAATTAAACTATAGCAAATATACTCAAAGAAATAAAAATAATAGAAAAGAAAAATGTAATAACAATTATATCAAAGTAAAAATTTAATTCCTATACTTTTTTGTTTGTTATAACTCAGTATGAGGTTTTAACAAATCATTTAGCAACAATATTGACTCGCCATCATGAAGTGGTGGATAAAGATGATTTAATATTGCATAATAATGAAATCCAGCAGCGACAGAAACAAAAATATGCCAAATTGCATGAGCAAATGGTATGCGACCATCTGATTTAAAAAATATTATTCCAGCAATGTAAATAAATCCACCAGTCTTTAATTCTCGAATGTTGTCAAATTTATTCTGAAACAAAATAATAAAAGAATAAGAAAAACTAATTAAATTATTCAAATAAATATTTTAGATTAAATTAAATTAGATATAATTTAAATAAATAATTAAATTCAATTACAAACTTACAACTGATATCACTGCAATACTTGGCCCAACACCCATTAATAAATAAAAAAAAGTCTCTAGCATTTTAAATCGTTCATGAAATATCTGTTGATATAAAATTCCAAGCAACGCTAAAATCCAAATTAAATAACGCATTGTTGGTATAATATCATTATCAGGAAAATCCTCAACCATTAACCACGGAAAATACGTGGCAGCAATGAATACATATATCATTGCACGATCACAACGATGCAGCAAATCTTTCAATTGTCTGTAACATTAAAAAAATAAAAATACTTAAATTTTCATATTTAAAAATTTTTTTTTCTTATCTACTATTAATATATATCATTACTTATTATTCCGATAATGAAAGCAATGATACGATGTCGACACCATGAACGACAATATCAAAGCTCCACCATAAACCCAAGCTGATATTAAATGTGCCCATGTTGTCGATCGTTGAATTATTTCAATTGCTCCAAATAATGCTGGGATAATCCATATTCCATGAGTTATTATATTAGCAAAGTGTTCAATATCCGTAGGAGTGTATGCTTCATTACAACAAACACGTGAATTCATCCATTTAATGCTGAAACAATTAAACAAAATTAACAATTAAAAAAAAAAATTAAAAATTAAATAAAAAATTCTAAATATAAATTGCTACATTTCTTGTTTTATTCCAATTCTTTAGCTAAGGAAATGAGTAATTTTTTATGGACTTTGATTATGAACCCACAGAAATAACTATATACTACTGGTCTATTACTATACATATAACCAGACTGAATTATATTTGCCATTGAGATTGATTATTTTTAATCAGGAAGATCCATTACATGAGTATAATAATATCTATATATCTGCAGCTATGACAGAATTATTACAATTGTCATGCGATTGTTAAATTATTTATTATTTCTGTTTCATTTTTGTTTTTATTTTATTTTCAGTTTAGTCAATATACGCCAATAAAAAATTTGAAATATTCTCCCTTGTTACTTTAACACTTATTCACATACATATTTATATAAATATACACATGGATTTAAATATATGTTCTATTATGTAAGTTGATACTTGACCTTACACGCGTAAGGTTTCCCCAGCTAATATTCACCAACGAATATTATATACTAATGATAACTTATATATGTGTAGCAAAATCAATCCAATTCCATCAGCATGAATCATTATTTTTTATAAAATATCATTCAATGTTTGGATAAAGAAAAAAGAAAAAAATAAATAAATAAAAAAATTTGAAAGCTCAATATCTAAAATAAATTAAGATTTGTATTAATAATTTATTTACTTATTATAATTGTATGATAGAGAATTAATTTATTGTGCAGCCAAAATTATTACAATAGATGAAATGATTATTTATTATTATCATGCGAAAGAATGAAAAATATTTTATTGAAAGCAGTTCAAATGCAAAAATGCTTTGATTTATTTATATTTATATATCTTACTCTCTAAATCGGTGTAATCGGTATAGATTCTTAAAAGGTGCTGCAATGATTTGATGAAGACACTGTCCATCCATGGTGTGCACACACTGACTGCTTTAAGTGAATTGAATAAGTTTAAAGACCTTTATATAACACACCTTTTGTTATTTCTTTACCATACTTTTCTTATATGATTTTTTTTTTTTTCGTTCAATGATACAATATTCCATTATATTTAATTGTTATTTCATTCATTTATTATACATCTATTATTATATTCAGCAATATTGCAGCGATAAATCAATATAAAAAATATACTGCTAGAATAATTTAAGCATACAAAATAAATATTAAAATAAATATTAAAATAAATATTAAAATATATTATTAATATGTAACTTTAAATTTTTCTTTTTTTTTTTCTAACTTTTAATGGTGAATAAAATTTATTTCAGACAATTGTTAAATTATTTCTATTATTTTGTATACAATCTTAATACATTTATAATGAGAAAAATATTTTTTTTATTCTTAATTTTTAAGGTTTATATAATAAATAGGTAGTGAGAATTATATTCTGATAAAATAGGATTATTAATTTTTGACGGAATAAACCTTTAGACTTATTATGAATATATATTTAAATAAGATATGAAATATTGAAATGTATTTAATTATATATACATTTATATCTAGTAAGAGCGATAAAGGAAATAATCTATGTATATAATGGCTAGACAAAAAGAATGTGTAGTTGCATAATTTTAATATTAATTTATGGTTTGTCAAATTAATTATTAAGATTAAAATATATTATATATAATATTTGTTAATTGAAAAAGAAATATAAAAAGTCCATTGAACGTGAATGAAAAAATTGCAATACATATAATAATATTGGAATGATTATAGCAGACATAAACATTAATTATTTTTCTAAGAAATTTGAATAAATACCTGTGGTGTGTATTAATAATTAATTTTTTTTACTGTTAGAAAAAAATATGTAAATTTTAAATTTTATCAATCATTGTCCTTGAGGTGTCTTGTTAATGTTTATTTAAATAATATTGTGTTATATGTATTAATATAATGTAATATGGTCTTGACAACTCGCTGTCAAAGCGAAACTGTGATCAGACACAATGTGCATCAATTCCATTCTTCCCCCACGAAATTCCCCCACTGTTAATACAATGCACAGTCTCTCTCACATATATAGAGAAATAATTTTATAATAAATATTATCCGCCGCAAACGCGGGCATTGATAAAGAAGGGTAACTCAAGAGCTAGAAATTTTGATCAATTTTGTAATATGAATTCAAATTTTACCGCGTTTTGATAGTGCTGTTGGTATTATGGTGATGTATAATTTTTTATAATTTATGGCGTGATTTTTTATGTATGTATATTTTGATTTTTTATTGCTTAGTGTAATTTACGTGATTGTTTATTAATATTATTGAAAATTTTGATATGAAACTGAAAATAATATGTATACATAATGATTTAGATGAATAATAATGAAGCATGTTTGTTGAGGTTATGTTCAGTTGTGAAATATGCATAGGATGAAATTTTATCGAAAAAAAATAATTGTAATAAGAAAAAAATTGTTATATTTGTGGTGATTCAATTATATTTTAAATAAATGACTCAACGACACTGATACTTTTTTGAAAATCTCTTTTACCGATCAGCATCGGTCAGATTTATGGGGATTTTCTGTCCATTATTGAGCAAAAAAATTCCTAGATGACAGTAAGCCTGTATTTTTTATTTTTACACTATTTTCACATGACACAGTCTAAACTCTAAACACTCCAAACGAAGTTTGGGTTTTGTTTCATCATAAAAATTTGAATATTTACTATCATAAAAATATATATACAAACGAAATGATTGAATCTTGTACAAAAAAACGTATGATTTTAGGTATCACTCTATTAGGTGGGTAAGTAAGTTTTTTTTTTCTTGCTCCAAAATGATACAAGGCTATAAATGAATATTCAAACGTCATTTGTAGGTTATGTAAACCAATGTTATCCACATCAAAAGATATGAATGAAAAAATTTAAGTGTACCAATTTTAAATATTAAATCACATAAAATAATATATTTTTCTTTAATTTATAGGTTGACTATTCTCGTATTAATTGTGGAAAGTCAGTGGACAGATAGCAAAAGTAATAAATCTCACGTGGCAGTTATTGAACATAATACTACTCATACATCGACTGATGAATATGAAGTAACATCGTGTCAACCATGTACAGGTATCGAAACAATAAATGCCAACACTAATAACAAAAATTCAACAACTTGTTGTGATGATGCTGCACGAATATCTCAACAGAAGTTTTGGAAATTTGAATGTATTATGTTTGGATTAGCAGTTACCTCAACTATCAGTGTTTTTTTAAGAGAAAACGTATTGAGAAAACGAATTATTAGAAAAGTAGCCAAACAACTCAGAGCAAGTGTCTAACACATTGTACAATAATAATTGTAAAGACTTTTAAAATTAATTGTAAATATATATTTTTCATTTTCATATTTATTTAAAGCCAAAATGGCAACTGTTTATTTAGAAATTTTAGAGCAAGGTAGTATATGTATAGCACCAATTGAAACAGTCATTACATTATTTACAATGAATTATTGTCATTTAAAATCCAAAACCAAATTCAAAACTAAATTAATGTGCAAGAATAGAGATTTTAAAATTAATGGCTATGAAATTGACATTTATGAATTGGATTTTTATCGCGATATAGAATACTGCGAATTACAAGACAATAATTGTGAACTACCATATTTGTGCATTGATAACTCAAGTTATATTGCCGGGCTTTGTGCATGTTTACGACAAATTGTAAAATTCTCTTCACATTCAGCGTGTAAAATTGATTTATTGGGCTTCAAAAACTCATGTTTAATGGCGTGTTCAGAAACGAGTATTTGGACAAAATATTGTGAAGTTGATTTAATTTCTTTATTAAACACATTTAACGTCATTGATGAATTACCAATAGATCTTGCTAGATTTGAATTTCATCTGTCAGAACCACTACGTTTACACAATATTCATAAATATTCTAATTCTAAACGTTATCAAGCAGTGTCCAATATCTATCCAAAGACACATAATGGAATACCTGATCATATATATGCAGAAGGATGCACAATGTCTTTAGCTGATATAATTATATTTGTTTGTATTCATTGTCTTTTAAATTACTATTCGAAAACAGATGTTTTCGCATTACTTCCATTAACAGCTGAATGGTATGAAAGAATGAAAAGTGATGAAATAATTGCGTGGAATTTAAGATTTATTTCACTGTCTAGAGAAACACTATCTCCTCAGCCTGATTGTTTTTATAATTTACCAAAAATCACAGTAGAAAGTCTTTACAAACGTGATGTGAGACGATACAAATCACGAAATCAAATTTATACACGTCAAGAGGACATTGAAAATTCATTGAAAATAATTCGAAATATAAATGAAAAATTTGAATTATTTAATGAAACTTGGGAAGACGATATAAATTTTGATTGGTCAACAATTCCTTATGATGCAACACCAGAGGGTGGTGCATTACCGTCCATACGTTCAGAACGAAAATACCAACAATTAGAGAGTATGTGTAAACCAATATTAAAATTAGCTAAACATGGTGATACTATTGTTGATTTTTGTTCAGGCAGCGGTCATTTAGGAATATTAATTGCATTTTTATTACCTGAATGTACAATAATATTATTAGAGAACAAAGAGGAATCATTAAATCGATCAAAATTACGTGTTGATAAATTAAATTTAAATAATGTTAAATTTTATCAATGTAATTTAGATTATTTCACTGGTAAATTTGATATTGGTACGTCATTACATGCTTGCGGTGTTGCAACTGATTTAGTACTACGTCAATGCATTACAAAAAATGCTGTGTTTGTTTGTTGTCCATGCTGTTATGGAAAAATACAAAATTGTCATCATATAACATATCCACAAAGTAATATTTATAAAGATGAAATAAATATACGAGATTATTTAGTATTGGGTCATGCTGCAGACCAAACACATGATGCATTAAATTCTAAAACAAAACAAGGATATGAATGTATGAATAGTATTGACAATGATAGAAAATTATGCGCTGAACAGTTTGGTTATAAAGTGCATTTAACTAAATTAAAACCAGAGAGTTGTACTCCAAAAAATAATTTGTTAATTGGTATTCCAATGAAACAAAAAAATAATTATTCAATAACCGATATTAATTAAATTAGGTATATAATTATTATTTTTAATATTTGTACGTAATTTTTTTGTTGTTATATTATTGATAATGATAATAATAATTTGTATGAAGAGATTTTTATTGATATGTACAAAAGGAGAGGGAGGTAAATCATTTCAATACATGAATCAGTAAATTTTAATTGTCTGTGATTGTTTCCTGTTTTGTTTTATTCTCAATATTAAATCAATTTTTTTTTTTATTTCTTTCGAAATAATCCAACGATATAGAACGAAAAAAAAAAAATTATCTCTACTCTACTTCCAAGCATATGATTGGATGTTTTTTTTTTTTGTTCTCACACATAATATAAGTTTAAATATCTTTCATTTTTACTTGTCATTATTACGTTGTACTTGCCAATGGGTTTGTTTCCTTTATATATATATAATTAGTTTTATACCTTTTTAAATATTGAAAATATTAAATAAAAAAAGTGTAATAGTAAAATCAAAAAAATTAAAATAAATTTATTCATAATATGATGTGCCATAACGTTGATGCAATTTCTATTTACAAAAACCATACACAAACCCTCAATATAATTCGGCACAAAATACATTTAGCTGCATTCAAAATTCACGTTATGATGCAGAATTTATTATTTTATTAATCCTATAACCATCGCACATAATCGATTTTCTATATTTAATTAATGGATATTAAATTCCATACTATCGCACTAACCATTGTAACGTCAGACAAATTTTTGAATCCTACTTTCAATAAATGAAAGTCAAAAAAAAGACAGAAAATACGATAAAATATTCAACTATCGAGATTAAATTTAATTTAATATCAAATAGTTATTTTCAGCTAAATTTATAGACAAATATTTTCTATAGATTATAATGTCGAAATTATATTAAGACAAATATTCCAATTATATATATCCAATTTATTATTCAATTGAGAATGGATACTAAGTTTAGAGTTTCTTGCCTTTGTACGGTTATTACAGTAAAAAAAAAAACATAAAAAATCAATAAACCGCAATAAAACTCGTTTTACTTCTGTACCGCAATCTTGAATATAATTTAAAAAGAAATAAAGATGATTCATAAATAGTTTGACATTTCAAATGTGTTAAATTATAAATAATAAAAATGGAGCGTGGTATTAAACATATACAATTCATTTCAATTTGACAGTATGTCATACAAAAATTAATCCTAAGAAGCAAGATAAAGTGTGAGTTTTTCTTTCATTAAAAAAATAAAATAAAAAATTTAACTTTTCTTGCTTATGTGTACGATTAACCTACGTTATATTTCCACGCTCTCTCACTAATACATTTTTCTTTTTCTCTAAAAATGTTATTTAATTTTCAATTAACTTGGCCTTATTCAAACAGTAATAAGACTAACATTTTTTTTTATTATTTTCTTTTCCACTTTTTCTTTTCGATACAATAGAATAAACCCAAGTGCTTCTATTGAATTAATATTATAGGCAAACATTCGAATGCTGCTTTCTTAAGGAGCTTCTAAACTGAACCCCTATATCAATTACCAATACATAATAAATCATAATTAATTAATTTAATTCATTTCTATTAAAAAAAGAAAAACAAAATCTAATCACAAAATAATAATTGGTTTTTCCTTCTTCATTTCATCTAAAATTACAATTACAAATAAATTTCTCTAAATGAAATATCTATAATGTTATAAAAACCCCCGCTAAGATGCCAACGAGATCACGGTAATTATTTCTTTATTTATCCATTTACTTATTTTTTTCATTTGGTTATAAAGTAGGCATTGATTTATTTAAAATTTTCCATATTTTTATAGTGATTAAATTTCATAACCATTTAAATTTAAAATCGAAATAAAAATTGTCGATAGAACATACATATTTCGCATTAAATCAGCGGTCAACCGCTCGGTTCAGAAGCTCATTAATTTATCAATCTATACAAGAGCTAAATTTAATGGCATTAATCTTCTGTTTAAAATCATTTTTATTATTTTCAATTTTTTACTTAATATTCTTTTTTATTCATTTTTATTTCGGTTTTCTTTTTTTACTTTTATTCATGTCATTGATCACGATTCACCATTGCCGCTATCGTCGCCGTCCTCATAATCGCTGGCACTCAATTGTTCATTATTGTCCTCATCATCATCGTCATCATCAAGCTCATATTCATCATCATAAAAATCGGTCATGTCCAAAGGCTGTTCCGCTGGCCTTGCTCGTGTTTTTATGCAATAATCCTCAAGTGTGATTGGCACAACAATACCTTCTTTCTCTGCTTCCACTTTTGCGGCTTGAGCTTGTTTTCTAATAAAAAAATAAATAAATAAAAGAAAATAATTATTAAAATCACGTCAATAAAAATTGTCTGATACATTTTTTATTTTTCCAATAAATATTCACGGTCAAAAATTTATTCATCTATTTTTTCATTCATACAACTATATACATGTATATTATTTTATATATACACATATATACTTACCTGATTATATTTTCATATTCTTTGTCTCGACCCTTGGAATCGCGCCAACGCCTGTACATTACTGAAGCATCAACATTTGCTGGGCTGTATGTGTTTGGCTCGTTCAATAGCGATATAACCGAGAGCAAAATAGTTCTAAGCAAAGGAAAAAAAAAAACCAAACCGTTAATATTCAAATTTCTTTTCAATTTATTCAAATTCATTTTTTATTTCCATCTCCCCAGTATATTTTTACCTGACATTTTGAGTTGGATTCCACCTTTCACACGGTAGCTCACCACTCTGTGGATCATCAACGGGTGGATGTAAAATAGAAATACACAAATCACCATTCTGTAAACAAAGAAAATTAATATAAATATTATAAATTATATACAAAGTAATTGTTAATTAGAAAATACATTTTCCTTATAACTATGAATTTATACGTCAGCAAATGAATGAAATGAATATTTCAACAATCATGAACAAAAATGTTTATCCATATATGTCATATAATAACAAATAAGGAAATGATATGATCCTTTGTACCAAACAAAACTGACTTTGACCTCAAGGTTCATGACACTTATGACATTGACAATATAACTAAACAATTAAAAATAAAAACACTACTAAAACAAATGATTTATATTACAGAAAATTTCATCTCCTATCATTGCAAACAAAAATAAACTAAATACAACTCTTAGCACGTACAATTTTCTATCTTTATTTAGTCAATTTTTGGCTACAATAACAATCAAAAAAAAATATATTCAATGGCTAGCAGCCAATTTTACAACAAAAAATTAAAGCTTCACATTGACGCACACAAATATCCGCATAATTCTCAATCCTCATTCTATTTCTTCTATTAATAACAATAATCCCACTTTCCACCAACTTTAATATAAAACCTTGTTATTGTTTATCAGTATAATCAATAGATAAATTAAAAAAAGGAGAGCTCCTTGACACTTTCTCTGCTGTAAAGGTTACATGATGAAAAAAAAAAGAGAGATTTTTTTCAGTGCATAATCAGTGCGCGGCGATGCATGCAAAACTTTATCATCAGCGATGAAAGCAGTTTTGTTCGCACGAATTAACATGGATAATTTCACGGTTTCATATAGAAATAGTAAAAAAAAGCTATATGTATATCCATATTATTATTATTATTATTATTATTATTATTATTATTATTGGTTTGTTTTTGCCTTGAATCCAAAACGTTTTGTCGAGCTACGTTGGAGAGTTGAAATACAAGGACAGCCAGACACGAGGACACAGCAGCAGTAAAATGTCTCTTGGTTCGATAATAATAACGAGATCCTCGTATAAAAAATTGTTCTTTATCTTAAAATTATTTATTCTAATAGATAATACTTAATACTTAATAAATATTTAAATATTCACCGCAATTTATTTGAATATACAAATTAATTTAATTAAAATAACAAAGAAAAAATACTAATAAAAATTATAATTGACCAAGTTTTTATGATTATACAGTAGATTTATTTATAATATAAAAAATAGAATGTAACATACCCGTTATGAAAAGATAATAGTGTTTCTATTGATGAAGAAAAATTGGGGAAAATAAAAAGGCAGATGAATTTAGTGGGAAAAAGAGGAAAAGTGATAAGAAAAAAAAAAATATAATAAATTGATGTATAATACTAATAAGTAAAATCGATAGTTCTGAATTGTTTACTCACCTCATATACATTTGGATGCCAGACTTTTGTCATGAAACGAATGCTCGGTGGACTGTATGGATAATCCGGTGGGAATTTCATGTGTGCCTGGAAATAAATTAAATATTAATTATTTTTTCAATTTTTAATTTCTATTAATGTTTATAAATTCTACAAAAAAAAAAGCCCAGTGATAAACCACAATTAATTGCTTTCAAGTTAATGTCGACAATGCTGTGAAAGATAAAAGAAAGAAAAAAAAGCGATTCAATAAATTAATAATAAAACGCAATAGAAGATGAATTGATGCGTCATTTTTACAACACAGCTACATGTGTTTTAGCCTTTGTATTATATGAATACATGTATATCCCACGCAGATAGATGAGTATTAGCAACTGGAACATGCGGGGCACAACGTCATATTGATCGGTGACCTGCTCATGGCCCAAATATCCCAGCCATCCTTTGGGACATCCTCTAGTATTAACCTACTTTCATTCCCCAACCACAACTTGAGTGATGCTTTTCAATGCAATTATTATCATCAAACAATCAAGACAATAAAGCAAAAAAAACTTATATCTCAACACTTATAAGGTTACTAATAAATAAAAATAAAAATATATATAATAAATACAATTGATAATTTTAAACGTAAAATATTTTTATGAATAAATTTGAAAAGAAAAATTTAGATTCATCTGAGATTATATTATTTACTACTGATTGTTAGTGATGCAGATCATGTTCGGTTCGTTACCCTTGATAAAGAGAGAGAGAGAGATATAGATAGAAAATGAAATAAAAGTAGAATAAAAAAAAAAACTTGATAATAATAAAAGTGCAGGAAGTGATCAGTCATTCGTGTGCTTGCATCGTTGCAGTCAGTCTTCACACGATTATCCCGTTCAATTCCCTCACAATCTCAACTCCATCCCGACACAGCAGCAGATTTATGTACCTACATGTATGTTCATGTACAATGCATATGTATGGGTATACATACAATATTCATGTAGGTGCTTTTGATAAAGGCACTTTACTGAGAATGAAACAAAATAAATGTAAATCAAATAAATTTCCAATTTATATGATATCTGTGTATCTTGAATATAGAGAAGAATAACGATATAAACAATATTATAAAAATGAAGGATAAATAGAAGAATAAAAAACTGAAATCAAATTGTGTTTATATTTTTTTTTCTTCTTTTTTTACTCAATAAAAAATAAAATATATTATTTATATAGCTTTGAGCTCGCCAACATGAGACAACAATTCAAACGAGAATTGTCGTGCGCATCGTCGACTTTGTAAACCTCACAAAACACCGTTATAACGCGCAGCGTTGTTTGAACCGAAAATAAAAATAATAAAAAAACTACAGAATGAAAAAAAATAAAAAAAAAAAGAGGAAAAAAATTCTTTTTTTATTTTCTTTTTTCTCCGACGCTACAAGCAGATATTTTTATGATCTACCGGTGCAAAGAGATACGTTGTTAAATGATGTTTTGCGGCAACTAAAAAGATACAACAAAAATTTCTAATAAAAAAATATAAAACAATGAAATAAATAAGTATAAAAATTTCTTCATCAGTTATAAATTGTGGAAAAGTTTTAGAGAGAAATCCTGTATAGTTACGCCAATGAAATCCAGGTTACTCTACGGATTAATCCTGGGAAGATCTCCAACTGAGACAAACTTTGATCTCCAACAAATATATCCAGATGTACATATTTTTTTTGACCAATTTACATTTAAACAACAAAAACGTGAGATTATAAATTCATAGCCAAAAGATTTAATATACTTATATTATTTAACAATAATATTTCAAGAATTATTTTTTCAATTTCAATCAGAAATAATTTCTACAATTCTTCAAAACAAAATTTAATAACTAAAAAAAATATTTATATTATAGGTAATTAATATCCCATCTATATTATTAATATTCATATAAATATATTAAACAATTTCGAATTTATATAGTGCACTTTCTCTCCCTATCTATCTCACAAAGTAAAATACTCTCTTTCCCTCATTCGTATGCAGATTTTTTTCTGTCTGTGCACAACGACGACGACAACGACGTCGAACAGCACATCTGGCAGTCAGTGAAAGGGACAAAGTTAACTCCACGAATGAGGAAACTTTATTTTAATTCTTTTTCTTTTTATTTTTTCCCCTTTATTACAATACAAAGTAATTATTGTACTCTTCATTTTTTTGTTTGTTCTTAAATAAATAATAAAATATTACAAATCACCCAACATGTTATAGAATATTTATGACAATTATAAATTATCCATTTATTTCTTTTTCAATTCCATCGTTGAATTGATTAATAAATAAAAAAGATAAATGAATATAAAAAAAAAAGCTAACTAAAAAGACATTTGCATTTATACAGTTACACAATTATATAAATTTTTTTTCTTTGTGGTTAATCGTGCGACTGAGATGTGCATCGTTATTGTATTGGAATTATATAAAACATTCTCCTTAGGGCCAGCCATGCAGAGAGTGGTTTAGAAAGTAGTGAATAAAACCAACTCGACTGTATGTGCAACACACCTAACACTATCACTACTATTAATAACAGTTCTCTGATTTTATATCAATATCATTTATCAATATCCAGACTCTAAACAACTGCACGCAAATAATAAATTAAATTTTCATACTAAACAATAATTAAAAATATATAATACATTTCGAAATAAATAAAATTAAATACAATTTTTGTAAATATATTTATTTAAAATATTTTATGCTTCAATATGTATAGATTGCGATTGAATTGATAAACTTGCAAACCACATCACTTTGTATGTATAATGGAATCCCGGACAAATCGATTGACTTCAATTATTCAGACAAATATATATCTATACAAACGCATGTGAGTGTGTGAATATATATATTTATATATGTAGATAATGGTTTTAGATATAGTTAAATCAATAAAAAAAGAAAAAAAGATTGGGAGAATTTAATTTAAGATTTTTAAACAATAGTTAATTTTTTATTTATTATTTTATGATAAAATTTAACATATCGCAAATATGTTTCGCGCTTGATAAATTTAATTGATCATTTTAAAATGAATATAATTTTATTGTGTGGTAAATATTATTGACGATCGTACTTGTACTATTATATATGAATAGTAAAAGTGTTGTATGCGCAATGCTGCAATATATACTGATATAAAAATAGCGGGAACACCCGGTCTACTTGGCTTCCCACAACTTACTTATATGACTATCGTTAGTTAATAACTATTAATTATTTTCTCTATATTTATTCATCATGAGGTCATTTTTTTATTGTCATACACATTAACTACAGTTTCAAAATTACAATTTAACATATGACTCTGTTGTACTTTGTACGAATAATAAAAAAACAATCATGAAAAAGGAGAAGAAGAAAAGAAAAACGTGTGGTCCAATTAGAATTTTTTTCTTTTCAAGTATAAAATCATGTTATTATACTATTGAAGAAACGAGAACAAGTATTTGAATGACACAGATATTGAAATAGTCATTTTAAAACGGAAATTGTGTAATATAATTTGACGTTTTATTGTTTCTCTCACACTCGTTTATTTTTTATAATTTAAAATGGTTAATTAGCATTATCGAATTCGCACATGGAGATTATTAATCGCTTTGACATTATATCATTGAAATAATAATTTCAAAATAATTTCCTTTAATCTATTATTAATGAAGATGATAATAAAATTTATTTATTCATTATCTTTTTTATTCCCTCCATTGTAGCATATGTATATAATATTGTGCTTTTTGCGTGCTATTTTTTTATTGCATGATTTCCTGGTCAAAAGATATGTAGATATATTTATTGATATTCAGAGCAGCGTACACAGTGGTGGTTGGTTAAAATTAATGTGTTTTAAAAACTTTTGCACAGTGTAAAAATAAAAGAAAAATACACAGTGAGAAAATGTGGTCAAGGTTAAATTTATCATAAATTTTTTTTCTCTTTTGTGTTTAATAACTATGTAAAATACATCTAAAACACAAAAGAAAATTATAAAATTATTAAATATTTTGCATTACAATGAAATTAATATTTGTCAAATCAACATAACCTTCAAACACACTAACTTGTCTGCAAACAAAAAACATACAGAAATCAATCGAATAAATAATCTCTAATATAAATGTCCATGTTCATATCTGCATTCTCACTAAAATACATATAAACTCTGCCAATAAAAAATACAAATAAATTTCACAATCAATAATAATTAACAATAACTTCTGAAAAATTTAAAGAAACTTAAACAGTCTAAACTGTTTGATAAACATAAACATATACAATTAAATGAAAAATGAACAAACAAGATAATAAAATAAATACAAAAAATACTAACCTTAAAATATCCACCTTGATAAAGTGTATCAGGAGGTCCAAATATTGCAACTTCCCATTCAAACATATTATCTTCATTGACAAGTTTAACTCGAAAACCCTCAACGGGTTCTTCTTGAAGACTTTTGTATTCCAATGCTAGCGCACGTAATGCGCTACTCGTTGGCTGTGCCATTGTGTCTTTTTTTTTTCTTTTTAAATATGTAAATATGAATCCTCTTTATCTGCAATCACGTAGCACTACACCAACAACATGTACAAAAATGCACCCACAATCTTTTCTATTAAATTATCAAATACAATGTAATATATTTTATAATATTATTAATCAAAAAAAAATTTTAATATATAATATTATCAGTATTATATTGTAAGATGATTTGTTTAATTGTCAACTCGCTGAAGTCACAGACAAATATATTTTTATATAATTTTTCTTGTTATAAATGTTGAAATTGACGCCTACAGCCAAACCGTTGGTGAAATTATTCTGTCGCCAAGCGTGTATATGTACACACAGAAGCCAACCTCTTTTTATCTGGCTATGTTTGTCTCTCTCACTCTCTCCCTCTTTGTGTAATACGTATTTGTATGTAATGTACGTGTGTAGATATGGACAAATGAAATTCACAGAAAGATCCTTATGCGCAGTCCCGGAAATTTAAGTTCTCTTTCTTTTTTTTCCTTTTTCTTCAGTATTTTATGAAACAAGGGAAAAAAAAATAATTCACTTGACACATACCAAGAAATTAAACAAAGCAACGAACAAATGTATATATGTGTGTAGCTGAAATGAATATATATGTGTATAAATTGAGTAAATTGTGTGGGAATTATTCTGCGCAGTGAACTCGATAATTTCAATGACAATTATATTACTGTAAATAATAATATCACTCTATCACAATTATTTCGACGAAGTAATCGTTGGTATTAAATGATGAACTTTACAGAGTTGAAGAAACAGCTGACGTACAACGATAGGAAGAGTTCAAGAGTATGAAGTTGGCAGAGAGTGGTAACTACTGTCTGTAGTATGGAAATCTTTGTTTTTCAAGCATGAAAACTACATACAGAGAGAGTGTATATATATGCGCAATGTACATATGTACAAAGTATGTACCTCTACGCATACATAAACACAATGTGGAGTGACCAATAAGTATTGAGAAGTACGCAAGAAAGATAAAATGAGGGAATATGTGTGTGTATGACAGAGAAAGATGGCTTGAAATTCAACATGGCGGCAAAATGGTGTGCGGCGCCATTTTTGAAATTGAGAACAAGAAATGATTGTTGAAAAAAGTGTGGATTACCCTTGTGAGATGGCTCTGCAAAGATTTTTCTTGTGGCGTCTTACGTCACTGAGCAGTTCAAAATTAAAATTCGAAAGTGTCGCCACTCAGTAAAACGGCGA
>JAQQBS010000002.1:19390102-19403163 GCA_030347275.1 Microctonus aethiopoides
AAAAAAAAAAAAAAAAATGCACTAAAATTCTTTTATTATCACGAATAAAAATAATAATTATATTTCCCACTATATAAATATAAATTCCGTCATGAAATTAATACACCCAAAAACATTAAAACCGTAATAATAATACAAAACCATACGAAAAAAATTGGCAGATGAAAATATCTTAAAAAATTCACTAAATTTATTTTACCTCCATTGTTTCAAAGATATTTTTATTGTACAAACACTGATATAGCAATAATGAAAATCATCAGAATAAATATCCTGCTATTGTTCAAGTGTTAATGCTCTGAATGTTATACCGCACGTATATACAGATAAAGTCTCTTTTAATTGTGGCAAATCCAACAAACCAGGACACCAAGTGATACAACAAACGTATTCGTTCGGCGCGAGAACAAAAACATTGGTACAGTTGAGATTGGGTTAGGTTGTGGTAATTTGCATTTGCGTACATACACACACACACACACATATGTATATATACGTTATCTTGTCGTAGCTTTCATCGTCCAAGCTCAACCGATATCAAATTCCACACAGCTCTAAACTTGTGTGATTCCGACAATTCGCATCCCATACAAAGCTTCATACATATAAACACCATCTATAAACATATGTATATTTATTTATTCATACATACACACATTCATAAATTTGTATAATACTTTCTACACATGATACAAAAAACAAATGATAAAAAAAAAGGCCAACTTATATTATCAAACAATAAATATTCAATTTATTATTTTTATTTTTTTTCTCTGTGTATATTTTTATTACAACATTTTCAAAGGAATACTTTGAAATTTTTACTATGCACACACATATATACCTATGTATGTTTATTGATTACTTCTTTATTTGATGCTGCAGACAGACACACAGACGAATATTGGAAAAAATGTGCGTAAATAGCATGATAAAAAAAAAATATTGAAAGAGATAAAGGAAATAAGAAGGAAGAGGTATATAGTAAAATGTATGTTTGACATGCAAAACGCATTTACTGTTTCTCTTTCTCGTGCTCGTATGTCACGTAAATGTATATAAGACCACGTAATATATAAGCCGTATTGCACGAATGACGTAGCTGAAATTTTGACATATTTTTATATGTATTTATATTAATATCTATATTATATTTGTGTTTATTTAAATGTATTTATGTTGGTTTACTCAAAGTGATTTTAATACTTGAATGTACACATATGTATAGGTATGTATACAGTTATGTGGAAATAGCACATGTGACACGAGTGTATATGTATATGTGAATTTGCGAATGAGAATAATATGACGGTCATCAATGGACGCGCAAATATTCGTCGCGTCATATTCAATAGCGCAAACGCGTTTGCACGTGTCTGAATATTGTTACAACACATTAGCAAGGACTTTACTGTCAGCTATGATTAATTACTTGGACTATTAAAAATGTCCATGTTTTGAAAGTGTTATACAAAAAGTAAATAATTTATAAAATATAATTTCAATGATAATTTTGTTTTGTTTAATAACATTTTTCCAAGATAAAAATAAGTATTATTTATTTTTTATTTCCTGATGTAATATTCATTTGATTTTATGATGATAGTTTTGAATGATATATAGTCCATGGGATTTTCTGCGAGAAGAATTATTTATATGTTTATATTAATGTTGAAAATAAAATTGTATAATTTTTATGAATTTTAATAGCGCTATTTATATTTAAATAATGTCATCGTCAGAAGATGAAAAATGTGTATCAGAACACGCGTAAAAACGAGCAAGTTTATATAAGATAATATTAAACTATTAAACTCCATCGAGCGCGGTCACGTAAAATTGCCATAATGAAAGGAAGAAAAATAGAGAAGAAAAGTGTAGGAAGCTCATTTAGTATATAGTATAAGCTTTCCACGGTGACATAAAATTGATTGTTGTGTGAGAAGGGTCTCCCTTTTGGTTTTACCATAAGGGGCAACTGAGGCGAACAAGTCTGTGCTCGCGTGGGACGCGATAAAATCGATTACACCGACAGAGATAGTAAAAAAAAAAAAAATAATATAAAAATAAAAAAAGAAGAAGAAGAAGAAGAAGAAGAAGCGTGTGAAAGCGAGTCAAAAGGCCTGCTTTGAGTTGAGGAGATAGAATTCTCTGGGATAGAGTGTAAGAGAGAAAGTGGCTCAAAGAAACGCAGGAAGAATCTGGATTGTGGGGTGTGAGAATGACGGCGTAGCAAGTTGACTGAACGACACTAGAGAGACCTGTCGATATCGTGTCATGGGGGAGAATAAAAAAAAAAAAAAAAAAAGGCAAGAAGTAGAAGACGGAGAATGAGAAGGAGATGAAAAACAAGAAGCGACAGGGGATGGAATAGGTATTGGGTAAAACACCCTTGCATTTTTTTTTCTCCACCCACTCCATTAACATCTCATTATGAACAGCTCGCTGGTTGCGCGCCCGTCGCTTGTCGTTGTCGTCTTCGGCTTTACCGGAAACACCCTCGCCATCACACAATCTTTTAGTTATTTTCCTTTCTTTTCCTTTTTGTTTAAGTCCTACACCCCCATCGTCAATACCGACAGTCCCCTCTCATTTTATATATGTACTATCGTCCTGTATACCACAAAATAACCCAAGTCCAAACTTCCATTAAAATATCTGCGAAAGCGGAACTTGCTTTTCATTCTTGTACATCGTCATCGTGATTTCTTTTTTTTTTTTTCAAACACCTCGCTTTTCTTCTCTATTATCATCGTCTTTTTCACCATTCGTCTTTATATTCAGTTGATCGAATTCAGAATATATTTAGTATACATCTTCAATGAGTGTTATACCACAACTCAGTGATGTTTATTAATTTTATTTATTTACTATTTTGTTATTTTTTTTTTTAATTTATCGCTACATTTGTATTCGTTATTTCTTGGAGAATATATGTATACAATTAATTATTTCATTTGCAAGTAGACATTTATTATGAATCTAATTTAAGTCGATTATGTGACAGTGATTAAGAATAATTATAGAATCATCAAAAATGAGTTTAAAGTATCGCATAAAACCAAGAGTAAGCGAAAGAGTACAAGTGTGAGTAAAAGAGAAACATGAATAAGATAGATAGATAGAAAATGACAGAGTCTCGACAATAAAAGAGTAAAGTTTACGAGTCTGTGTTTTCGGTACGTGACTCTCCTTGACTATATTGAGAATGCGAGACCAATGAGAGTATAAAAAAAAATAAAAAAAAAAAGTAAATAAGAAAAATAGAGAAAAAAAAAATAGTGAGTGAAACAAAAAAATAACGAGAGAAACATAAAAGTAAGTAGGTAAAAGAGACGGCAACTAGTATTTTTCGTGGTGTCACGGAGTTGTAATGGAAATAACTATGGTGTACAGAGTGGAATAACAGTTTCGTGAGCAAATTACAAAATCTCAGAATGAGCTGAGTTTCGACTTTATCCATATACCTATTAAACATACATATTTATTTTCATGTATATTTTGTATATCCATTTATTATATGTATGCATACAATACACACAAATATATAATATTATATAAATAAATATATAAAATTAAATGAGATTTTTTTTTTCTCTTGATTTTTTTATTCCATCTTGTTTTCTTTTTGCTTTCTATATATCCTCGCAACATTTCCGACTCTTGTTCAACTCTCACTCTCAACTATAATCCATATAAATGAATTAGTCTGTTGTACTGCTGGGCGATGAAAGCTCTCACGTGGTATATAGGAACTGGATGAAACACTCTCATCATAGTATACATTTATAGAATACACCATCTGCATAGTTATATACATACATACACATTACATATGTACGTGTGTGCTCTGGGTTTACGTACATAAGACGACGATATAGGTAGTCTTCGCATGCTCAATATTCATCTGGCAACATCACCACCACACTGTGACACCACCCTTATTTCACCACAAATTGTCGCCCACTGTTTCTAATATAAACACGTCAACATCAATTGCTTTTCATGTATATATTAAATGCATATCACTCGTGTAATAAATTCAACTCTAGATATATGATTATATAAATAAATGTACATAAATAAATGTATAGGTACATTTGAGTTTTTAAAATTATATTATGTTGTATAAATTAATTTTTTCTTTTTTTTTTTGTAATAAGTGTCAGGGAGTTTTGTTAATTTATAAATGTATTTCGGTGGATAATGTTACAAAGTGGAGATGGGGTGGTATTCCAAGTTAAGGTGAGGTTAATACAGCAAGAAATGCTGCTGTGACAAAGATGGAAAGTGACGATGAAGTGAGACGAGAAGATGGAGGACAAGAGAGAAACTATTAAACGTTATACGATAATTGCAAATTCCACTGTGCGAATAATTGGCGAACATTTTTGTTGGTTTAAAAAAATGCCATTTCATTGTATGCCAACAATTTATTATATACATAAACCTGTATATAAATTTATATTAATATAAATTTTAATCATTCATATTCACATGTCTATTTACGTAAATATGAAATATAAATTTTAAATTCAATTTTTAAATACATAGTATATATTTTAAATATTATTTAATAATGATAATAATAATGAAAATAATAAATGTTGATCATATCATTTAATAAAATAAAAAGAACAGGGGATGAAATAAATTCTTTCAAGTTATTAAACATTCCGTCTGATAATTTCAGTTCGATGAAAATTAGTTTTCATTTTATATTTTTCTCTATGTACCTTCGGTTTTATTTTTTTATTTTCTCCTTTATCCTCTTACTTTATTCTTCATTTTGCGTTCACCATTGAAATCGTTACGGTCGTGAAACCAATGATGGTGCAATAATATAGGTATAGTTACTGTAGTAGTAGTAGTAGTAGTAAAAGAGCTAGGGTTATTTCTTCTCAGAGAAAATCCTCGTCATCCCTGTCTTCCATCGTTGGTTGCCTTTCACCAGCTCGTTAAAACTACGACTCCGCTCTGTTACGAACTTATTCCCCTTTTGCGAGGTTATGCAATTACCTTCGATAGAGCAAGTGAAAGAGAAAATGAAGAACCAATATATACATATACATTTATAAAGACAGAAAGAAAAATGAAAGATGAAGTAGCGAATAAATTCTCTCAAAGACTAAAAGATCATGTGACGTTAACAAACAATGTGCTCTTTGTTCTTGTGACTTTGCATTGAAAAAGGTGTTGTGTGACTTGTTGTCAGGATATTGGAAAAGTATATATTACATATAATACATGATGTTAATAAATTCCCATCTTTGAAAACATATATTCTAGATATCACAAGTATTAATATATTTATTTGTTTAAATATTGTATTTGACTTGAATTACCAATTGTATAATAAATCCAACATTTTTCCTGACATAAATAACGTTGTATAAGTATAGAAAAATAAATAATTCCAGGTAAAAGTTAGAGATAATAAATAATTTGTATGGCATTTGTAAAATGTAAGAATATTATTTATATGAATGCGAAAAAGATGAATAGTAGAGGTTTTTTATTTCTGCTACACGACCTAAGACAAGAAGAATATCAATGTGTAGTATCTTGTTCAGTTCTCTGTATTGCATATATGAAACTCTAATAGATATGTATATATATTTAGATATAAATTGTAGTAGTAAGGCTGACGGAAAGAGCCTCAAGGCTCAGCGAATCGATTTCCGCAACGGAAATTCTTGACATCAACACACTCAAAGAAGCACCAACATAGTTACACTCTCTCCTTCGTCCTCCATTGCCAACTGAGAAATCGGAAAACTGTCATCTATGAAATTGACGTATTTTCCAATGTCCCGCACATCAATTTAAGATACCTCAACACAACTATATAGATGATGTATGCATACATATACATTATACATATATGTATACACATGTATTTTATAAGCAGTAATGTTGAAACGTGCTCGTTGCAAGTACAAATCGTTGCCAATAAATTTATATACACAATGGATGACAAAAATATAAAAAATATAAAATTTATGGATATATTATTATTTATTTTATCAGAATTATTTAAGAATTATATATTTAAATCATGAAAAATATTAATTTGTAAAATTGGCTTGTTTAATTATATTTATTTTCCAACTATATTTGAATGGTGATTATTTTATTTTGGATTTAAAGTGAGAAGAAATATTTTACTGTGTTAATTATAAATGCTACATGACAAGAATAGCGAAAAAAATATTTATCTAGATGTGTAACAATAATTTTTGTGCAATTTATCGAGAAAGTAAACAATTTTTTTCTTCCTTCAAAGTATTTGATTGACAAAAAATAACACTTTGTCCAACTATTTTTCTTCATTTTTGTAAGCAACATACAAAAATGAAAACTTTGTCGCACACGCCAATGACTACACGCAACTTTTTTTTTTTTTGTACAATCTCAAACAATCCAACATGAAATAAAATCACTTTCTGTCAATTAAAAAAGTTTAATAAGAAGCTTACATTCTAAATAACCCACTCAAACCATCCATAAAATTATATTTACACAGAAATAAAAAATACCCCTATATATTTTATTTATCCAACGCCATCAAAGACATTTCCATCAATAAAACTCTCTATACACATCGCAAATACAAATAAAATATTCTCAACAAATAACTGTTCATATATAACACATCAATACACAATAATACTAAACATATTTGAAACTATCAAATTCCTCATATCACATTCCATAACAAATATCTTCAACCCTGCATATATAAATTCCTCTTATTATAAAATAAAAAGCACAAGGTGTTACATGCAAAGGAATTTTTTCGGTTGCATAAAGCAATAAAAATAAAAAAAAAAAATTGAAACGAACACAAGTTTACATCTAATACATCTACATCTATACCCTATATATACAAGTTGAAAATACATATATACTGATATATACCAACAGATATATCTATAATAACTTCAGCTGAAAGTTGAATGTACGACGAGACGTTTTTTCGTTTGGAGAATCTAGATACGTATACATACACAGACAGTAATAATAGTAGTATACTAGTAGTGGTGGCGTTGGTGGGTAACGGTTTGAAGGCGGACCACGTAGACAACCCAGTGTGAATCGAGCTGAGGATGGGGCGAGCAGTGGTCAGCAGAATCAAAATGCTCGGAAGCCCATATAACGGCCACTCTACTGAGTTGAAAGTGCCTTTAGTCCACCTGGAGTTTCGTTCTTACTACATATGTATATAAACGTATATCTATCTATGTATATATAAAAGATGCACTATCGTCATGAGCAGGTGTATATACGTGTATATATAATGCATATACAACAGTATTGACGTTGAGTTGAACTAAGCAAAGAAAATTTTACCATTGGCGCGTCAGTAACATCAAAAGTCACGAGTTGCCATTTCAACTCAAACACTCTTTAGATTCTTGTCGTATACTTAAATGAAGTAAGGAAGAAATAAATTTTGAAATGGCATGATGAATGAAATGAATAAGTACTTAGATAAATGTTTGTACGATATATTATGTGGATGTATATAAAAAAATAAATATAAAAGTAGTTTAATTGAATAATGTTACTTAAAAAATATTTTAGTAATTATTTTTTTTTTTTTTTTTTTGTGCATCATTACTTTGATGTGACTTTAACGGAAAATTTCTAATAATAGTTGTGTGTTTTTGTATAGCTATGTTTATGTTCACCGAGTCTCTTTGGTTAAAGTTAGTAGTGGAGTTCGTGCTTGGAAAATGTATCGGTTACTGAGTCGAGAATTCCTTCAACGAGTAATGCTACTTCACACACTATGGATAATTAGAAACGTGACATGGCGCACTAGTGTCTACTGAACTGGTAATGTTTAGTTCATGATGGAATGGTATTTACTTTGGTTTTATTTTTTATTTTCATTTTCTTTTTTGACTTGGTCTTTCCAACTCTTTATCTACATTCACTAAGATACAACGTTGATAATGAGAGTATGTGTATATTTAATTAAGATCCTCTATTAGCATTAATTTTTTTATTCTTCTTAAAAATCAATGTATTAATAGCAATTTAAAAGTTTTGAATATAATTATAATTATTTATTTTCCTTTTTCTTTATAACTTTTAAAATATAATTCAAAATAAATTTTTACTTTGATTTCTTCTACATGAAATGCTCAATTCAAAGTGTGTATAACATTGTTTCGCCATTTAAATGCCAGGACATTTATTTATTAACAAAAATAAAAATGCTCAGATATCACATCAATATATGAATAAATATTCATATTTATACACATGAACACTGCACGTATAATATAAATGTTTCAATACACATGCGGATAGGTAACCAAATGCAATTAATTCCAAGCGACTTTGACGCAAAAGAATGTAATAATAACGATGCCTTTGTGAAGAGAATCTACGCAAACGTGTCTGTGCAAGTTTGAAGAGACGAAACTCGCACATTTGCACATTTTATCTGTTTTATTTATTTTTATTTTTATATATTTATTTACACACATATTCATCATTTTATTTTTTCATCACCACATATATATGTATTGTTAACATATGCCTACACAACCATACATATATGCATGGATGAAAATACAGTGTGGCTATGTGGCGCAATGTGAGAGACTTCTGTCGCGAATTCCAAACGCAGCCGCGTTAGAAATACTATAGGCTAGCTAATGTTTGGTCTAGATACATACACTCTCTATACATATGTATGTATGTATATTGAGGTATTGAGAATTTATGTATACACATGTGCATCGGTGGTTTTGCATGTAAATCGAAAGGTTAGCACTGAGTGCAATAACTGTGTTGCCATGACGAGGTGTAGGTACTTTGATGTTGATGCATTAACTTTCTATCGACTATGTATATATACGCAGATATACATATGTATAAATGTGCATGTACATGGATAGGTATTGGGTGAGAGGATGGTGAAGCCATGCTATAGAATATTTTAGTCAAAGATCTTCTGAATAGAAATAATGCCAGAAATCGTTGTTACTATAAATCATTTGGTTTTAAACATTGCATTTAAATTTATTTTCTATTCTAAATATATATTTTAAAAATCATTCTGTGCAATGATTATTTATAGTATACAGAGTGGTAATATTTGAAGTATAATTATAGATGACGATTAAATATTGACTGAGATTTATTAAAAGTTTTATTTATTATTTTTTTTTTCTTTTTGGAGGAAAAGGAAATTTTTTATTTTTGTAATTTGTTTTTTTATGAACGTTTAATTTTATTTTATCACACTGTTTTATTGATTTGAATATTAGTTGTATTCTGATGGTGAATGTTGCATCGGTTTATGATTGTATTGACGAAGAGAAATAACGATCAGTTATGAGAGAAGCATTATGAGTGTAGAAATGTTGAATGTATTTCGTAACTTTATGAATCCTTGGACTGTATTTGTGTATATATATATATATATGTATATATGGGTTTGCTACTAACTTTGCGATTATTCGTTGAGGAAAGTCCACTCAAACGTTACTCGAGAGAGTGACTTTACCTTTATACTTTTTTTACTGTAACTCGTCTGACCTATAATCGATATTTCCACTAGATTGTTGAAGATTTTCTCTAAATGGTATAGGAAATACGGAGACTGCTTTATTATTTATTATTCGTTTTATACAAATATATATATATATATATATATATATGTATTGATAAAATATATACATTAAAAAACTTATTGAAACTTTTCAAATTAAATTTGACATATTTATTTTTTTATTTATCTCTTTTTATCTATCATTTTTTTTTTTATTAAAATCTGATCATTAAGTGAAGTATTTTCATATACAAGTTTATAATAGCGTGAGGTATATTAAATGCTGCGTTTTGATATCATGGAACTTATTGATTGCTGGAAAATTTATTTTAGAAAACAATTATTTAACGATGCGGTGGATATTTATTAAAATTTACTATTTAGTCGAAAGTATATTAGTTTCAAACAAACTTTCAATAGTGTAAACACACTTATAAATTTAATTAATAGAAAATACTGATATTGATCAAGAAAATGAACTTTATACAATATTAATTTTTTAAGTAGAATAAAATATTTACGATGACAAAAATAATTAAAAATTCCTTCACATGTTTGATTTAAAGCTCTAAAATTATCATACAAAAAATTATTTTCCTCCATAATCAATAGAAGTATTGCAATAAAATAAAGTAATATTAAAAAAAAAATTTTTTTTTTTGGTTTTTCTAAATAAAATTGTATAATATTTTATTTTTATTGTCAAGAAATATTTTGCAATGTGTGTTTATGTATATAGGTGAATCTATACAGTAGCCATTGGACAGTATAAAAGCATCAAGACGATAAGGATAAAGGTATAGAACGGATGAGAAGGTGATGCTGGAGTTTGGTGACGGAGGAACAAGAGGAGGTGCAGAAGGCAGCGATGGAAAGCAACTTGTTGCGTTCACGGTGACATACAACGCCCTTTCTATATACATATACATATATACATATAATGTTTCTGTGTCTAAAGGTATATACTTTCTCTTTCTCTTGCGCAGCTTATCGCGTTCCGAACGATCAAGCGAAACAATTTCCAGCGACAAACCAGAAAATTTTTCTCCCGATTGAAATATTATATCCCTCCTAGATTCATTCAACTTCCTTCATTTCAACTCTCTCTCAAATCAAAACAATATAAACTCTCGTTATCACATAAAAACCAATAAAAAAATAAATAAATAAATAAATAAATAAATAAATAAAACATAAAAATAAATCTGCAACAATTTTTTTTTTTTTTTTTCATTTCATTTATTTGTTTTTTCTCTCAATATTTTCATTGATTACTTTTATATAAATATTAATTATATTCCCTTTGTAAATTAATAAAAATGATAAAAATATTTAATTAACATTTTAGCAATGATTTGTAATTGAATATAATTTGGATTTCAACTGGCAGAATTGTACAAACATCGTTGTGAAGGAAGAGACATAGATAAATAGAGAGAGCAAGAGCTTGAAAATGGCTGCTCGTTGATTAGTACAAGAGCCCGCAATGAATCCCAGGTGAGACATGTATATATATATATATATATATATATATATACATATATTTCAAGAGAGGAAACGGATAAGCAAAAGAGAATGCAAAAGAGCAAGTGAGAAATAACACAAATGTGACTGAGTAGAATTTGAGTTGTGTACTCAGGAAATCGACCATACATCGCTGTAAAGCAATGCGCAATCGATGTAAATTAAATATACATATTACATATACACCTACACAGATACACATACATATGTACAAAACAACACATCAAACGTGCAATATATAAATAAAAAAATAAACAAATGAATAATTTAAACATAATATCCACGATCCATCATTTAAAATTTATACTCTTAAAATTTATACTTCATTTGACTTTTTATACATAAATAAATAAATACTATTATTTCTTTAATTTACGTTTTTATTAACTATCTCGACTTTTTAAATTAATTGTAAAGTTAAATTTAATTAAACATTTCTATCTGTAAATATTTTATGTTAATTAATGTTTCATTGACTTGGTTATGTACTCAACTCAACATATACATATAAAAGTATATATATTGCAGATGTGCATCGTCATCCGCTACCTTATATATATTATACATAATATACAATATACATATATAAGGGTGAATGCAAAGCAAAACGATGGGGGAGGAGGCCAACGATGAGGATACTTGCAAGCGAATGAGACTGTTTCGCGCGTGGAGTCGTATCTAAATCTTAGCTAATAGTTCCGTCTTTCTAGCGTAGAGTCGCGTAATTTAGCTTCATAGTCTCATCTACTTGTTCCTCTTCTATGCATGTATATTGCAATGTATATGTACATGTACAATGTATAGCAACAGAATATTCGTGACTCTACACCTTCAAAATATGTATATTCTCTCGCACTCCTTCTTTCATCATCTCTATTTCTTCCGTCGTGTGCGCACGGCACTTTGCCATTTTCTCTATGTGTCTTATACTTTAGGTATAAAATGAACATAGATATATGTATGTATGTATGTGTGTATTACTGAATCCCAACGGGAATGTTCATACTGTATATTAACGCCTCCATCCAGCCTTAATGAATCCCTCAGTCTTTGAACTTGCGAATAGCATATCGCACCTCACTTCACCCCGCAGTTAGTTTTATATACATATACATATATATGTATGTATATAAAGAATATATATACATAGATAGAACACTTGATCTTTTCGTGTTTTCCCCACGATATTTTTACGCTTTCAATCTATTTCGTTTTATACGTTTATAACTACTCTTCGTAGTCTCACCCTCTTTTATATCATTTTACTTTGTATACATATAGGTATACTAAGTGTCTTGTCACCCTTTTGAGGAAATTTGTTCCGCGATTAAATGGATAATTGTCAAACACGGTAGATTTGATTAATATCTTTGGAATTTAATTCTTGAATGAAAATGAAAGAACAAAAATAAGGCAGGAAACATAAAAGATAATTTTTTTTATTATATGTGCTCGTTGGTTGAACTAATTAACCGCAGTATTTTATCGAATTTATTTTATAGATAATTTTTAATTGAATGAATAAATCTATTTTTAATGTATGTGAAATCATTATTTAATTACAAAAATTTTATATAATACAAAATTAATTTTTATTAGCAGGTTATTGAAAAATTAATTCTCGTTATTTTAGTATTTATTTTTAGATATTAATACTGGTGTATAATATTTAATTTTGTGTCAAAGTTAAGAGAGGTGAGATGAAAATTGTAAATCAATTTTTTATAAATGTGATATATTATCATTCAATGAACAAAAATTTTTAAAATAACTAAAAAAATTTTGCCAGATACTAAATGAATTTTTATCAACAGTCTATTTAAAAAAAAATAATCCTCCTCATTCTAATATTAATTTCTATACATAAATACTAATATATAGTATATTTAATTATTTGTCAAACTTAAAAATAGTAAAATAAAAATTATAAATCAATTTTTCATAAGTGTAAAATAATTCAAATTAG
>JAQQBS010000002.1:19403745-19426950 GCA_030347275.1 Microctonus aethiopoides
AAGGAATTGAAAATAAAAATAAAAGAAAAATAAATAAATATAATTTTTTCGTAGAATAAATTTGTTATGTCGTTTTATAAATTATTTCAATTAAAATTATTAATAATTTTTATAATACACATATATATAAATTATATGTATATATATATATATATATATAAATAAATTATAATACATATATAATATATAAATATGATAATATTTATATACAATTATGAATGAAGAAATTGGAAATAAAAGAAATGTTTTAATATCTATTAAATAACTTTAAATTAATATATTTCATAAAAGAAATAATAATAACCTTTTGTCGACAAATATATGTAATTGTACACAGTAAAAAAAAAAAAAAAAAATAAAATTGATTTTATTTAATGAACGAAAGGGTTGAATTGTTGGCGCACGGTTGTAATACCAAAGAGAAATGAAATGAGGAGGAATGAGAGAAAGTGCGAGTAATATATACGAGAATACGACTGAGTAAAAAAAAAAAAAAAAGTAGGTACGAAGGGAAAGTAGTAAGGAGAGAAATTTTAAAGCCTTGGCAAAGTGCCGTCGTAGTGAATTCACGGGCAATCTTTAACTACACAGATATATAAATATAAAATGAAAGCAATACAGCTCGCTTCGTCGCTCAGCTGCGCGTCTTACTTGAACCCAGTATAGAAAATCCCAGTGAATAAGAAAGAGATAAACACTGTATGGAGGGAAAGACTGAGAAAGATAGAATGATAGAAATAACCCCTATGAACTACCACCGCCCTCCACCCTAACATTGGCGACCTCCCTCTCGACCCCACCGGATAATTAAACGAAATTCATTTACATAGCTCGAGTAATACGGAGCTTGGAGCGGTGTCGTCGTCGTCGTCGTCAACGACGTCCCCTCGGGCTCTCTTGTCGCCTCATCCCTTGAGCGTTATATAGTCAGTGTTGCCAACGAACGAACCAGAGTGTTGAGTTTATATAGTAAAGGACGTTCCTTGTTCAAAACCCTTTCTCATCACACTTTCTCTTATTTTCAACTTTTCTCCATCCATTGTTTTCCCTCTTATTCACTCTTTATCACAACTCTTGCAATATACTTACATATTTCTATTTCTCTTTATATTATATGTATATACTACGTCAGAGTCATCAAATTGTAGATGTAAATATACACTTAAAGTATTGTATTTTCACTCACTTTTTGATTTTAAATCCTTGGCTTACTTTGAAGTCATACAAAAATATATTTAACCCTTTTCCCCAATTTGTTTTTCAATTTCGCTTTCATTTTATTTATAGTTTTATAACCATTTTGATTTTATATATTAAACTCACACTTTATAATTCTCTTTATTAATTTCATGCCATTTATCACGATAGCATTGCACACACACACACACACACTTATTCCTTGCGATTAATTGAACTGCTCGAGTAGTCCAAACTTTTGTTCAGCCATTTCTGTTTGTATTCCCAAATACACAAACATGTTTATATTTATATAATATATATTTATTCATATATATATATATATGTGTGTATATACTTAACTACTAACTAAAGTTTTCGATACTTTTGACGTGATGAAAGTACAGAGAATCGTTAGAATATTCTGCTGCAGTGACTTACAAATTAAAATCGTTAAGATATTCTGCACTTGACTTACAAATTGAAATTTTCTTCATTATATACTTCATTCACTTTATACCAGAGTAAAATCGCACGTCTACATATGTATATGTATATCTGGATTTTCATTATGAATGAATTTTTCAAGCATGCTGGATTTTCTGGCAGTGAAAGGTAAAAATAAAATGAAAATAAAAAAAATATAGGAAAATCGCTCGGCTCACTGACATGAGCTGAGGGAAACCTGAATTATTCGCAACGAGCTTGGCATTTATATCTACATGTTTATGTATATATAAACCTGTATATACATACGTTCAAACATATACATATGTTATACATATATATCTAATTTCATGTATATGATGTCCGCAACGTTGCGACCACGAAGCTCATCGCTCAAATGGAGGCAGCATCAGCAGTCGAGGCAGAATAGCATCACAGACGATATTATATATAATACGTAATGCACGTACATATATATGTGTGTGTATATATATAATGAAAGAGGAGTGTAAACACGCTTGCATCAGCTAACTCTCGGCCCATTCGAGTCATAACAAACAACCTGGTTAGATATTTCGGACCAATGCTGAGGGAGTATATACCACCGCAGAAACATATAATCGAATAAATATTATACTCATATTCTATCTGCTCTGTGGTATTACCAAATTCACAAGGAACAAACGTAATTGTATAGTGATATCGATTATTTCATAATTATATGTGTGTATAGCGTATAATGTTTGAAAATTATTATCAAACTTTGTAGAATAAATAATAACGATAAACAAAATATTTTACAGTGTTATATGCAGTGTGACTTTTTTTTTTTTTTTTGTTTTCTCTAGAAGAATGGTAATGCAATGTAGTGATGACAAAAGCTCGATAATTATTTTATAAGCTAGGAAAAATATTGTATTTTGTATATATACGCCTGTATTAATATTAATTTATTTGTTTAATTGTGAAAATAAAAATTAATATTTATATTAAATACTAAATATGAAATTGGATAATGAATAAATTTGTTTGATAGTCAAAATAAAATTAATAAATTTGTTTAATAATAAAAATAAATTTGTTTAATGATTTAAATAAAATTAATATTAATATTAATATTAAATACAAAATTAAATAATAAATAAATTGGTTTAATAATAAAAATAAAATTGATATTTATCTTAAATACTAAATATGAAATTAAATAATAAATAATTTGTTTAATAATAAAAATAAATTTGTTTAATAATAAAAATAAAATTGATATTTATATTAAATACTAAATATGAAGTTAAATAATAAATAATTTGTTTAATAATAAAAATAAAATTGATATTTATATTAAATACTAAATATGAAATTAAATAATAAATAATTGGTTTAATAATAAAAATAAAATTAATATTAATATTAAATATTAAATACAAAATTAAATAATAAATAAATTTGTTTAATAATAAAAATAAAATTAATAAATTTGTTTAATATAATAAAAATAAAATTAATATTAATATTAAATAGTAAATACAAAATTAAATAATAAATAAATTTGTTTAATAATAAAAATAAACTTAATATTAAATACTAAATACAAAATTAAATAATAAATAAATCTGTTTAATAATAAAAATAAAATTAATATTAATATTAAATACTAAATACTTTTCAAAATTAATGTGCGGGTTTTTATTATGACGATTTTTATATTCTTATTATGTGAAATTCAATAAATTCGGGTGGATATTTATGTAAATCTTTGGTTATCATTGAATCATAATTCGTTTGTGAATTTACATTGATTGATTTGATCGTTAAACTAATTTGCGAATAACGCCAAAATAAACCCATATATATATGTTTATTTCGTTTATTTCATGTACATGTACATACGATAATGAGAAACGAACCGAGCAGATAGACTTGATGCCTGACGTATTCACACAAACATAAACATACATACAATATACATGCACGTATATACAACGACGAATGTTATCGGAGTTTTGTGGTGGCAGGGCAATTGATCCGGGCGATTAACGTTCTGATGAATATGACCATTGGCTTGCTGTCCGAAATGACGATAGAAGTTATAGCCAATATGTCAGACATATATGCTTGAAGCTTACACTAGCATTCATCCATAGAAATGACAACTATCATCAATGCCACAATGCAATTATACATTTACTGTTTATTTTATTATTGTTTCACAAAAAAAAAAATTAATATATTAATAATAAAAATTAATTAATATATTTATTAACAACAAATTTATTTATTATTTAATTTTGTATTTAATATTTATTATTAATATTAATTTTATTTTTATTATTAAACAAATTTATTTTGTATTCAGTATTTAGTATTAATAATAATTTTTATTTTATCTTTATTATTAAACAAATTTATTTATTATTTAATTTTGTATTTAATATTTAATATTAATATTAAGTTTATTTTTATTATTAAACAAATTTATGCATTATTTAATTTTGTATTTAATATTTAATATTAATTTTATTCTTATTATTAAACAAATTTATTCATTATTTATATAATTTTGTATTTAATATTTAATATTAATTTTATTTTTATTATTAAACAAATTTATTTATTATTTAATTTTGTATTTAATATTCAATATTAATTTTATTCTTATTATTAAACAAATTTATTCATTATTTAATTTTGTATTTAATATTTAATATTAATTTTATTTTTATTATTAAACAAATTTATTTATTATTTAATTTTGTATTTAATATTTAATATTAATTTTATTCTTATTATTAAACAAATTTATTCATTATTTAATTTTGTATTTAATATTTAATATTAATTTTATTTTTATTATTAAACAAATTTATTTATTATTTAATTTTGTATTTAGTATTTAATATTAATTTTATTTTTATTATTAAACAAATTTATTCATTATTTAATTTTGTATTTAGTATTTAATATTAATTTTATTTTTATTATTAAACAAATTTATTAATATTATTTTTACTATTAAACAAATTTATTAAATATATTAATTAATATATTTAATAATAAAAATAAAATTAATATTAATATTAAATACTAATATTACACCATGATAAATTTAATTAAAATAAATTCACGATCTCCAATGCGATATAAATTAATCTATAATTAAATATATATAATTATATGTATTCTTAGACTCGCAAAAAACTTTATATCATTTATAAACTTTTATTTTCTCCCCTGCAATTGATCGCTGTTGAGTATAAATTTATTTTCTTTATCGTATTTATAATTGATTCACCAATGATACTAACAGAAGAATGAAAAAAAAAAAATAGTTTGTGCTTGCACTTGACGTTGAAATTCGTTGCGATGTCGTAGACACGCGACCAGATTGAAAATCAGAAGAAGGAGACATTGCACGAGGCGACAATATAATATATAAAAATAAAACGCTAAGAATAAAATAAGCAAAGACGAAAGGCCTTTCGTCTACTGCAGCCAACTCTTCTGTCTCCTGACAATGACGATGATGATGATGACTATATTAACTTGAAATTGGTGTGATGACAAGGCGGCGTAGAAAAGTGAATATAATAGAAACAAAAGAGTGTGAGAAGCAAGAAAGGAAAATACATAAAATGAAATAGTGAAGGATGATATCACTATGGTGACATGTGCGGGCCACGAAAAAATTACGTAAATTAGTGTCAATTGCGGGCGTCCCCTGGAGCCTGAGAGATGACATGGGCGGACTGCGGGATGAGAGCGGTCTCGCGCGCGTGGTCGACCACCACCAAATGTGCGACAAGAGGCAAAGTGAAAGGGGGAATATGCAATGAGTGAGTGAGAGAGTATATGGATAGTGAGGGATTAAAGAGAGAGGAATAGAGGAGTACGGTAGAACTGTGTATGATTGATGAGCCAGTGATAGCGACGGGTCTGCACTCGACACCTCGCTACTGCCACCAAACAATGCATATTCATCGGACGAATAAATAATGCCTGTTTAATACATAAATATAGGTCGATGCGCGCACCAGCCTGCGTTTAAAATTTTTCTTTCGTGTATATACATTTATTTACATGTGTATATGTGTTTACATATATATGTATATGTGTATGTGAGGTAAATATATTTTTATATTTTATTTATGTTGAGTACAACTTTGTCAAATGATTGAAGAATTTGAAAAGGGATTTAAATATTGGAGAAAATATAAAGTGATATTATTTTTTATTTATTTCAGATTCTATTATTAATATTTTTTTATTTATTTATTTATTTATCTATCTATCTATGTATGTATTTGAGAATTTGAATGTGACGGTTGATGAATGATATATTATAATGATATGTATACCTGAAATATTAAAGAATTGTGATTGAATTTTTTTTTTTATTATTAAATGGAGAGTAGAAAAAAAAATTGAAATATTTATTAAAAGTTGCTGCTCTTTTTTATTTTATATTGTGTTTATATTTAGATAGGAGTTAACTACGGTTTATGTTTTTATTAATTGAATGGACAGCATTCATGTGGAATAAATGAATGAGATTTAATTATTACAAATTCAAATTGAATTAATATTTCATAAAACATTATTTGTTCATTCACTCTAATAGCGATTCGTAAAATATATATTTAAGGAAATATCATTAAATATATAATTGACAATGGTATGAATTTGGTAAATAAAGTGGTAATTATGTATCACGCTTTTGCATTATTAATTTAATCAAGTGTAAAGTTCCAACACTTTTTTTTCATGTATAAATTATATACAAATATTTATGTATAATATAAATACACAACCATCATCGTATGTTAACAATTCATGGATTAATTAGGGCTGTTCGTACGTCTTTCATCTAACAATAATTATGTTTCTTTATTATTAATTTTAAAAATGTTCATAAATAAATAATTTTCCCTTTCTATCAAAATCACGATTGAAAAATTTATTTTCTATTTTTTTTTTTTTTTCGTACATATGTATATGTTTTCTCTAAAACTACGGAAACATTATATTAGTGTTTAAACAAATTAAACTTTAAACATAAGTATACATATATTCATGTACATATTACGTATACAAATGTATTTTATACAAAAGCGTTATTATACAACTCTGACGTGAAACAGTAGTGTGCAAATTGTTAAGACAAAAGCGTTTTATAGCTACGCGCGGCGGTTATCGTGCGAGTGCGATCAAACTGGCATGCCGAGGCTAGAATTACGAGAAGATCGCGTGCTAAACGATTCCGCCTCGGTTGAGCACCGTTCAGCAAAACACCACAAATCGCGAGCCATTGTATTCACATATATTATCTTTCTCTTTTCGGCCCCTTAATTTCACAAAACCCCGACATTCGCTTTAATTCTCCATCTCACACTCTCACGCTATATATACTACCACCTAATACAATATCAAATCAATTAGGTAATCCCTCAAATTATATTCATCAAGATTAATTTAACAATACAAAACTTTTTTTTTTTTTTTTTTTTGATAAATTTTTATTTTATTTTTTTTTACATTATTTTATCATTGCTGATAAAAATTGAAAATTCACTTGGGTATTATGTAGAATATAGATAAATTAATTTGTTCATTCAAGAAGAATTTTAAGAATTGTTTATTTGAATTTTTATATTTATTTTTTTTTTCGAAGTTATTTATTCATTTTGAATTTTTATTTTTCTCGTTCTGGTTTATGTTATTCTGGAATCTCTAAGTTTCTGGGTGTATTGAATTCTAGAGTATACCATGGTACATAGCGGCAAGAAGCCCGAGACACAACCAAAGAGAAATAGCCGAGCACGTAACTGAAATAGAGAGAGAAATAGAGGCAAAGAGAAAGTTGAAAACGATTCGAGTTCGCTACCAAACTGCAACTACTGCTGTTTTTATTCTTTATTTTTTTCCTTTTTTATACGAAATAGGAACACATTCCTGCCTCTTTCACGAAATAACAAAAATAATTGTAAATAGAAAAAATATATACATACATAAACATATAAATAAACGACCGAATGTAAAATATTTAACAAAAAAATAATAAATAAATATTTGAATAGATAAAATAAATTGATTGATATAGGTATTGTAGATGAACGCAACAGCATTTTGGAGTCAATAGTACAATAGTAGAAAAATCGCTGTGAGGACGGACGTTCGAATACAAGACAAGTGAGGAATGATACGCGCGAAACCATCTCGCAGTAGTAAAAGCCGGCAACGTACAGACACACTTCAACTCTATCTGAATGAGTGCGCACACGTTCACGTAATTGTTATACGCCAGCCTACGTGTGTATGTAATAAATGGCATGGAAAAATGAACATGAGAGAGGAAATGGAGGAGTTAAAAAGAAGAAAAAAAAAAAAAAGAGTGTACAAGGCTCTAATTAACGTTTCACTGAACAATCAATGTCAAACATAGCCATTCATTAAAATGTGAATCGAAATGCTGACTCGTTTCATTTTCTCATCGTTCTTATTGGACAGTCTTTATGTATTCAGAAAAAAGAGAATAATGTTAAATGAACAAAGATAATAATTTTTTCAGAAAAAAATAAAATAAAATTTCCTTATATTTAATTATTTAAAAAATAAATAAATATACAAAAACTATATATAAATTTACCTTGAGAAAATAAAGAAAATTATTTTTGATAATCCAGTGGACAAATTGAAGATCAGCAGACACGATGATTAAAATCAAAAAAAAAAAAAAAATATTTACATTTACTATTTTTTTTTCTTATTTATTTATTTCCTTTATGTTTATTAAAAAATTAATAAATATTCACTTGTTCATATAAGACAATAATGACCACCGATAAATAATATCAAAATAGCATCACTAAAAAAAAAAAACAAAGCCCCATTGTAGAAAAATAAATAACAAACAAAAATTCTGTTTATATTGAAAAAAAAAAATAACCACCACGTGGAAACAATTGGAACAACACGCGCGCGTTTAAGAGCGGTCCAGCTTACTACTCTATCGCGGTAAGTTCGTGCCGATGTTTCGACGGAAACTGCATTCACAGTAGCTCCCCACCATAACGGCCAACAGGGGGCAGGACGGTACGGCACTGTGTCACGGGCGAGGGCACGCGACGACGCGCGACGTTGCTCCGCCTACGATAGAGAAAACCCGTCCCCGGTGGCACACACTAAGTGTCGCGGGGGTTCCTATAATACAACCCCCCTTTATATACACACACATATATATATATGTCTATCAACACTGCGATTGCCATACCGATATAACCGTCTTGCGGCGCAACTGTATGTATACTTTGCTGCTCTAACTCAAGATGAATTGTGAGAAAGAACGATCAACCAGTCATGACCGTGTTCATAGTGGGTCCCGCCTTTTTTTCTCATTAGTTTTATGGATATAAAATAAAAAGAAAGAAAAAAAAATAATAGCTTTAATACCATTTCATCACTACATAAACCCCTTATTTAAATATCATTAATAAATATATTATTAATTTATTAATAGAGGATGAATGGTGTGTGATAATGGTGGAATAGTATAATAAATAGTTATTGTTTAAGATTAATTTATTACTGATTATTATTATTATTATTATTACTGATTAGTATTATTATTTTGTTGCTTTTTTATATTTATATTTAAGGGTTAAGTAGTTGGATAATAATTGAATTGTTAATGGCAATGTTCTTCAATATTTATTCACGTCGTTATTCTCAAGCGTAAACACCTGTTGCTGATTATACGTATGTGTATAGGTATATAAATATATATGGTGAATATATCTATGTACATAGAGATAGATATTGTATATATAATGGTAATATATGTGATATTGGCACGCGAAAAATTTTATAATTAATGTACGAATATATTTTGTGATGAATAAAAAAAAAAAAAATGTGAATTGAATATATAGAAAAATTTAATTTCATGTAGAGAATTTTTTGAGTTTGTCAATTTTTATTGTGTATCGTAATGGGTGACAGAGGTTAAGGGCGAAGAGACTTTGACGTGATAATCAATGCCGATATGAATTTATAATAACCTCATGGAGGTTAAATAAGAAATTGAGGAATAAAAAAATAATTTGAAGATGAAAAAAAATTTTTTTAATACTCGAAATGATAAAAGGTTGAGACAAACCTATGGACAAGTGCAAAAAGTGAATACATGTATATGTATATATACTATGTATAGATATATTGAGATAGTTGAGGATCCTTATACGAAGCCTCTCCATTGGTGACATCGAGGTCGAGTGTTTTTATTCCATTACCCGTGCCACATCAACCTCTTAACCACTTACTTCACCCAGAACCTTCCCATCTCTTGTCTATATATATTGTCTCTTCATCCTCCACCTTAACCACCCCCCATGCTCTTTGCCACGTTCTCTCTATTTTTTCCCCCTCATCGCGTATACAATCCCCTTTTTCGCTCGATGACGCTCTCGACAACTCAAATATTATCGACGATCGTGTAGCCCTTCTTGTTATCTTCTTCCAACATTTCCTCCATCATTTTACTGTATGTATTTATACATATACATATATTAATGTACACATCTCTAAATACACATGCTATCCTCAATTAAAGCAACATCGTATTCTATATACAAATATTGATTATTATTAATAAATATTGCCAATTCAATTGGTGTCAAGATAAAATTAAATTTATTAATAACTATGAGGAAAATAAACTTATACATATATGTTTATATTTCAGTTATAATTATAAAAGAAACTTATTGTATACTTGAATAATTTGCCAGTGATATAATAATACATATAGTAATATAAGAGCGAAAATTGAAGCTTAAAAACTTTTTAAAAATTCGTATAAAATATTAATAAATCATTGCATTAAAATAATTTTTTTATGTATTAATAGCGGAAATGAATGAATAATATTGTTAACACTTAATGTATATACACTAAATATGAACATAAAATATGTAATGATAAAAAACTATAACTGAAAAATATTAAATTGTTCATTGATTCATAAAAATTTAATTAACATTCTTATTTTAAAATTTAATTGAATAAAAAAAATTAATACAATATATATTTAAAATTAAATAAAAAGGAAATGCTTTCAATATTTCTATATACAAAAATGTTATCTTTGCGTTGGAATCGCAACAGATAACGTTGAATAAACGGTTTTTGGATGTTCAATCAGCGAATATGAGAGAACGCGAGGGAGTAAGCAACGGCCGGGATAAATATTGTACATAATAAATTTATATATGTATGTATACATATGGATATATACGTATAAACGCGTGCGTGACCGAATATACTTTTGATGCATGCGCCGCCAGTCGAGCGTCGTGTTTATGTTAATGTAATTTTGCTCAACGGCGCGCGAGAGAGGAGCTGAAATAACGACTATCCAAAAGATAAATCGTTTCTGTATATACACGTGTGTGTAATATTGGTATATATCTCACATATACTTGTATCACACGGGACATATATGTCACATAGAGATCGCACAAACACACACACACAACGCGTATGGCCTTTGGAAATAATCGTCAACGAAATAAACGCCGGGTGATGTGAGGGAGAAAAAGAGAAAATAGGTATGTTATATAACAATTTTGGCAGATGCGAATGTTCTGTGCTGTACAGTTTGTCCCGTTCTCGTCAATTCAATTACTCCTTTTCGTTACAGGACGATTTTTTTAACAAATATACGCAATGCGTTCTATGTAAGTAAATATATACATGAATATATTTATAATAATATATATTTATCAATATTATATATGAAAATGATTGTATAAATATTTATAATATATGTATGTACATATGTAAAAAAAAAAAAAAATACATATCTGTATTCATAAAATGTATTTTTATTATTTTTATTTTTCAATTTTTATTTTTTCTTTAACTTGCTCATTGAATTTTTTTTTTTTTTTTTTGTGTATTTTATTCATTTTTCATATTATTATTTTTCCATTTCAATATGCATACGTATACAAATGATGTAATATATACTATATTTTTTTGCATAAAGTTATTCAGATATATTTTCATTGGCAGATGCAACTTTGTGCCGCAAGCAAAATGAACAGAGGTTCCTTCGGCGATAGAGAAATATAAATGTATGTTGTATACATATGTAGGTATATATAAACATTTTTTTCAAGTCAATAGATATATGCAACGAACACGCATATATAGATATATAAATTTCCTTGAATAAGATTATTTAATTAATTAAATATTTTTTTTTGTTTAAATGTTTGAGAAAACTTGAACGTTATAATTAATAAAAATTCATCATTTCAAAGTTAAAAGATATAAATATAAATAAAATTTCGGCACTTATATATTTTTATATTTTAAAATATACAAAAATTTTTTCATTACATTTTTATAAATTCATCATAAAAAATATAAATACATATATATTCACCTCAATCTGCACTTGAAAATTTCCATCAATTCCATATAACATACTTTGTCTTCATCTCATCATTAAATAAAAAGTAAAAAAAAAAAAAAAAAGCACATCCAAATATATATAAAAATAATAAATTAAGTTGAGAAAATTGTCAGCTAAGGATTTAATAAAGACGCTATATATGAGGGATATATAAGTAAAAGTGTGAAAAGACGTGTCGAATTACCAGTGGTATAGGTGATATATAACATTTTTTATCGTCGCTTCTGATTTCATTTATAAATGTGTGTGTGTGAATGTATGGTTGGTAAGCCACTGTATCCACATACACATATAGACCACTGGCTATTTCTTTGCCTTACAAACTGCGCTATGACTAACGTTTATATATAAGTATACTCGACATATATATATATAAATGTGTAGTAACACATGTGTGGTAGAACAAGTTGGCGAGTGTTTGCGTGAACCAATATCGGTTGGCAAGTGAGGGATGCCGCACACGCTGTGCGTTCAACTATGGGGAAAAGTCTGCCAAGCAAGCTATACATATATATATATATATATGTATATAATAGATTGTGCGCGGTGCAAAGCGCTCTTATCTTTCGTATCAGACTCTTGGACGCGAGAAACGTACGAGGATGGAATCTGGTCCTCACCCTGCACTATTCGTTTTTTCATTTCTTCCCTTCACTCCTGTTCACCATTTTCATCCTTTATTTTTCATCACATACGTATACATTATACTTACACACTCACACCCACAATGTTTTGGACTCTAGTACAGTGCACGTTTATCGGATAATACTTGTGGGCCTTCGTATAAAAATATGTCAACATATCAGAAATTAACTTTACTGGCTTTTTCGTTTTTTTTTTAGAAATATAAACTTGAAAATAACTTTTTTCATTTTATAAAAAATATTTTCGATGATTTTGTAGATATAATGTATGTATGATGGTGTATGTGGGGGATATATAAATTTCAATTTGGTTAAAGTTTTGTGGGAATGTAAAAAAGAAGATGAAACAGAAGCGAAAAAATGCAGACAATAAAAAATAATCAATTTAATCAAGTGAATTCTTGCTTCTTGAATGTTATATTAAAGAAGAGTATGTCAAATATATTCCATATTTATACTATGATTCTGAAAATTATTATATATATACAAAAGAAAATATAAAGTTTTAAATAAAAAACTAATCATAATATTACGAAAATTTTGAAGGAAAATAAAATCTTATACAATTTCAAGTGCGAAGGAATAAAAATGAAATTATTCAAGAAATGAATGCTTGAATAGCTATCTAGACACATGGTAAAGTGACGGGAGATATGTCACGTGATCCTTACATATATGTACATATATATACATTAGTATATATATTTGTGCTGAGACGGTAAAAGTTTGTCGAACGAAAAATATTGGGTCTATCGATCGAAATCACACACTTCAATGAATTTTTATAGTTCACCCTCGATATATATACACACATATAACTGTGCAATTCATCAGTCATTTCAACTTGCAAATTTATACTAAAAATAATCGTGCATACCAAATTTACATTTATTCAATCCTATATCCACAAATATAAACATTATTAATTCATCTAATCAAAAAAATATTATTTCCAATTAAATCACATATCCAATGACAATTCAAACTAAACAAAAATAATAAGTAGAGGAGAGTAACTAAATGTAGGCTAGTGCTTTAATATGGTCTAGTAACAATGATATTTAATGATATTTTGTTTAATGCTCAATTTAATAATATATTATAATATTAAAAACATAAAATTATTACTTAGCTCTTTAAAAATGTATGTGTGATTATACTTTGACGTCAATAATAGTTTTTTATTTTTGAGGCAAAAACAAAATGGTAGTCCATATTTGGTTACTCTCCTCTACTATTGTATATAGATATCTATATTAATATATATACATCACTAATAATATGTGATTGTAAAAGTAAAAATAAAATAAAAATAAAACACTTTATTCAGTGAAATGATTGTGTATAGGAAGTGATAAATATCCTTTGGGAGAGTTGAAAATAGTATATATAATAGTAGTAGTATTGCGAGGGTAATGGGGTTGGGGACAGGAAGGTTATGGGTACAACGACTACCGGACATTGCTATATATCTAAACTGAAGTTTGTCTATATACCTACATAAAGAAGATACGTATATACCTATGTGTATGAGTATAGGTCAACTATCCCTTGAGGCGAAAACCAATCACGTTCAGGGTACCATCTCTTGGGTCTGGTTGTTACTGTCTTCTGGACAGCTATAGTGTGAACCATGGCTTTCGTATCCTTACACACACACATATGTATATATTTATACACGCAAAGGCCAGAGACAGCTATTCGCCAAAGAAATGGCGCTGCGTCGTTGAGAGTTATATCCCAAGAATTGCTCAAGTTGAGTTTTGACATGAAGTTATATTATAGATAATGCCGTAAGCGTTGTAGTAAAATGCCATAGGGGTAACAGTTTGAATTTGAGAGCGGATCCAAGTGCAAATTTTATGTTTAAATTTAATATTCGAGAATAGATAAGTAAGATTGCGTATATAATATATAGAATTCGTGCGTAGATATATAAAATGTATATGTGTATATGCGATAGGTATATGTATATAGATTCGAAAAGTTTACGTTGAATGACTGAGAGGTAAGGGAAAATTGTCAATGTGAATATGGGAAGGGAGAAATGTCACTCGTGGGAGTCAGTAGGGGGCTGTGCACGATCTTTTTTTCCCTAGTCTTGATTTTACGGCGGCAACTTTTTAAAGGATGTTCAAAAGTGAAAGATGAGTGGATGGCGCAGACGAAAGTTAAGTGAATAACGTGACTGAACGATGAATTTATATCTATGTACTATTGCTTACATACATATATATATATATATATATATATATAGACTATCTATATATATAAGTAAGTATATATAATATGCTTACAGTTTGAATATATAAAAAGAAAAATTTATTTTATATTAAAAATACATGTGAAAATTAATTTATATATTTAGGGAATGAGAATGAATTTTACAATTAATCCAATATCCCATGTTATATAAATGTTTTAATATTATAATATTAATTTAGAGTAACTAGAAATATAGGAAATAGGGGAAAAAATTTTTTTATTTTAAGAATTATCATAATATGGTGATCGTGCAAAAATTGGCCGATAATAAAATCGATGTCATCGTATATGTGTGTAAGGTGGGGGACGGTTACAACAGATGTTCGTCGATAGGTTTACGATTGGCTTCCAGCTAGAGAGTATGGGTGGCCAATAACGGAAATCATTAAATAATTCAGCGCCAGCGGTGCCAAGCTATTAACTACCCGCTCTAATTTTATTATTAAGCGTTTAAACTAAAAATTACGTGTGAATGCTTCTCTCTCACCGTCACAACTTCTATTCCCCTGAATAACATTATGTGTATATACATATATATAGAATTGCAACAGCCCTTTCGTACAATAGTGGAATTAAAAGTTGGCCCGCTCGAACTTTTTGGTATTAAAGAAAAGGAACAAAAAAAAAAATAAATAAATGAAACGAGGAATAATATTATTTAGCCCAAGGAAATGAAAGTAACGAGTGGAGGGAAAGGAAAAAATTGGTAACGAGTTTGAACTTTAATTCATGACTGGTTGGTAAAAATATATAACTCTCTGATTATGAGAGAAAATTAATTTTTCAAGTATGAAGTGAAAATTGGTAAACGTGGCGGAATGACGACGCGGTGGGGATTTATATATATAAATATATATTCAGTTCGAACAATTTCCATTGAATTCTTGTAATCCGTCCGTTGGGATACCAACCATAGTCTCTTCACCCTCTCTCTACTACTGCACCTATCAACATCCTACTCACTCGCTCTTTCTTTAAACGCATATTCGAATTGTATACTCTCGATCCTCCACTATAACGTAACCCGTCACGTAACGGCGTTACACGAATTCGAATCAAGAGCACCCAGGCCATTCGAGCCCTGGAGCAGCATCAGTCAGTCTCCTTCGTCTTCGCTTGTCTGGAGCCAGATTCTCCTAGGAAATTCCGATTCACATGCCCAATACAAATACGATGCAATCCCTCTCGTTTTCTCTTTTTCACATAGTCTCATCCTTTTTTCCAAACGACTCGGTAACGTGGAATCTCCGAAATTCAAATATTCCTCTACGGAGATACACATTGAAACGAAATAAGGACAAGTAAAAGAATGACATGTTATATGTAAGTATTTGTACATGGAGAGGTATAATATAAATAAAATAAAAAAGACGAATAAAAAACACATATTGTGTGTGTGTGTGTTTTTTTTTTATCCATTAGAAGATTTTTCTCTGGTGAACCGCAAATTATTTTACTTCAATTACTGCACCCAACAATCTCAAGATTGTTTCGCTATTTCCAATGTGTGTTTTTTTTTTGTGTTGAGGTGATAGAGGAATGTCGGTTAAATTGATCTACATCAAAAGAACTGCCGGAAAATTAAATAAAATACTGAGATGAAAATAAAATAAAAACTACAAACGTATTTTATTGATAAAGCTTTTTATCGATGATTCAAACATCTGGAACGTAATATGAATCACATCAGAGACTATGAAAAATATATTTTGTTTCTTGAAACATTGATGAAATAAATGCTATATGGTGTATAGAATTATTTTATAAGTTATTAAATTCATCTGCAAGTGCAACGTCAAAGCATTGAATTATTTATATATTTTATGTATATTTATTTTCTTTTTTGATTGTTGACGGTGTAGGACTGCGAAATATATTATTCAGTTGAATACTATATAGTAAATGGGTTCGCGTGTCTGAAGAGAACACTTCACAGTTGTTTGAGTCGTTTTAAAATGTTGGGCGTCGTGTAACCACGCGACTACATCGTTGTTATAAATATGTGTGACATCACCAAGGCTAAAAGAGCTTATACAGAACAGTAATTTGTAAGACTTGAGTGTTGAGGTTCTCTAGTTAGAGAACGTCCACCAGTACACCGTGTGCAAAGGACTAAAAACAAGACTCAACGAGACACGACGCTGCTTACAAAGCAGAGGTGAGAAGTGCAAATATAAAGAGAACGTTGAAAAATGTACAGGAAAAAAAAAATATATGACATCGAGTCTATATAATTTTATTTCATGAGTTTGTTGGAAAATATAGAAGAGTAAAAATAATATCAGTATGAAGAAAGTGTGAAAGAAGAATACAGTATGAAGTAAAAAAAAATGTTTGATAGTGAAAAGGCAAAAATTGAAAAAAAAAAAAATTTTTTTCGTTTGTAAAAGGCGAATAGAAGTTAACGGTTGTGCAAAAGAGACAAAAGAAAATGGAGTATATAGACATATTCATGTATATAGATATGATGTGTATATATACGCGCGCGAGATGGAGGGTTAGATGAAACAAAGTGGGTGGGGATTTGCGAAAGACGTAGTGAGAAAGTGCGAGAGAAGAAGGGAGCGCGAGTAGAAACGAAGCAAGTGCCGCGACTCGCATTCCAAACAGACTCCCGGTGAACCGGGTTCATTATTTTCTCGTTATAAGTTTCTACAACTCGGGCGGGCTTGTTGTCGTAACGCTGTTAACGCGACGCGCCGCGAATTGTTAAACGACAACAGAGTGTATATACTATAATGAACGCGCAACCATTTCAATGGCAGGAGAGAGCTTCATATATAAATGTTTGTCACTTAGTTAGCTCAAAGGACAGCGCGCAAGGTGAAAGCGAGACGATGATTGACAAACATGTATTTTATGTGGGGGAGAATAAGAATATCAAGAGATGAAAACTTGTACAATGAAATGAGAATTAATCTATTATTTATTAATACTTGGAATAAAATTTTTAAATAATTTTTTTTTTTTGGGAACTGAGAAGGAATATTTTATTTTATTTGTATTGGTTATCATTTTTATTTTAGCTTATTAATTTTTCGTTTCTTTTTACTTTTCATTGCTTTGTGGTGAGAAGACAAATATTATTTTATTAGAACAATTAACTTTTGTACTTACTGCGAATTATAAAAGCCTTAACAAATACAAACAAGAGTAAAATATCTTGTCTAATATTTGGCCATTTTTCTGATTGCTTATAAATTTAATATTTGTATAAAAATTCATGTACAAGCATCGGTCATTTATTTATCATTCAAGTTTAAATGATTATAATAAACAAGAAAGAAATTATGACACTAGATAAAAAAAAAAACTATTTTTTTTATGACGATATAAATTTTTTTTTCTTAATATTTAAAAAATATTAAATTATTTTCAAATATTTGTTTATCTCCAAAATTAATTTTCAACACACACTCATATTCTTCCTTATAATATAAACAGTTTACTTTAAAAAAAAAATTTATTTTCTTTCTCTATACAAGTTACGTAGATTTATTTATTTTATTTCATTTTTACTTTTCATTTTTATTTCAAGTCATTCACAAGACAGACTAGTTCTACAAAATTTCTACGACTTTCCTCCAAGGCAATTTAAGTTTGGTAACAAATCTGATATATGCGGTCGCTTTGAACGATAAAAAAAAAAAAAAAATAGAAACGACAGAAAATATAACGCACGATATGCTCGACGCATCCATAGATTTATACATGCATAAAAAAAAAATACAATAAATATATTTATATACCTAAAAAAAATAGTGTGAAAAAAAAACTTGGTTAGATTTTGCAAGTAAGAAGGGTGAATGCCTCACACACATACATACAAAAAATATATACACCTATATATTCACCCATACTAACGAACATAAACTTGGCTCATGAATTAATTTCACAATAGAATCGCTTATACTACATTAACTTTTAATTTGGTAAACACCTCGACCGCGCATTCTCGTGTATTTCTATGTAACACACCACTACCGCATATATATTCATATTAACTTTGTTCGTTCACGTTAAGTAATGGATAGCCTCCAGGGCAACGGTTGTCCCTGACGGCAGGCTTATTGCCTCAGCTCTTTTCTATCCTTACCTGTTATTTTCTCCGCGTATTTTTTTTTCTCTCCTCTTCTTTTCCTTTCATTTCTCGTTTTCACTCTTTATTTCCACCCTCCCGCATTTTCTATTTCTATTTACTCTAGAGTATCTTCCCCCCCGAGTCACAGAAATTTTCTTCATTCTCTTTACTGTATATTCCAATGCAAAGCGCAATAGTCGAGGACGCGCAGTTTACTCGTCGGCTGGATGCCAAACAAACATTCAACCATACTCACAGTAAGATAAATCTATTTGTTTTACCAGCAACTTCAAGACAATCGTTAAAACATATACCTCTTATATTACCCGACCAATAATTTCACCAAGTAATATTATATATCATATATATTTTACTCAGTACAATCTAATCGGAAAAACAATATTCTTAAATTGAATTTTATATCTTTTGGCAATTCAAATAAATAAATTTATATTTATACATATGAACGAATACAAGTGGATATACACAGTTGAGCTGGATAAACTGACGATATATAGTCAGGAGAATTTATATATTTGATCTGTAAAACCGTGTGTCAATATTCGGTGAGCCATACCAACGATGACGACCCAAGACGTTATATAAAAGAAGTAAAAGAATGTCTCGATAATAAAATCACTTGTTGGATTTTCTGTATACTTGTGATTTACGTTTTTGGCTTGTACCTTCGTTGTTCCCTTACTCTATATTATGTATACATATGTATATGCATATATATATATATTACATACCGAAAAGCGTGGCAAGCATTCTCCAAAAGGCTGCTTCCTCTCTCTTCGTCTCTGATGTATATCTGTCTCATTCTCGTTCGTGCGATTCCTCATGCTCTGTTTTCTCCCTCACGCTCGGGAAAGAGGAATGGTTGAGAGTGGAATTGTGTGGCTCCCACTGCCACAGCATCGCGATTCATTCCATATCTCTTGAATTCCAAACTGATCGCCTTCAGAACTAAATTCTCTTCCGTACTTCACCCTCCAATTCTCAACCATTCGCGACCTGAAATCCAAGAAAACCAATTAACACTCGTACTCTTCTGTATCCATTCTATTTTATATTTCTTATATAATTTAATATATCTTTTTTTTTTAATTACGCTTTCACTTTTTATTCTTTGTATTTTATTTTTTTTTTTTATTTATTCCTGCACTGCTACATTCATTACATGAATGATTTTTACTTCAATTCATGTATATGAATAGAAGGGACAGAAGCGTATGAAAAGAAAAACTTAATATATATGTATTTATATATATTAGACTGGTTCAAATGAATCGACTATTTATTTTTTAAAGCCCTCACTGAAATACCTTCGGGAAGGTGTAAGAATATGCCTGTTAAAACCGCGGAGCTCTTAATATTAATATTAAAAAGTCACTCATCGTGAATTTCTATTTCCGATTTAAACAATGGATGGATTCAAATGATCAATACATATTTTCATAAGAAATTGAACGCTCTACAAAAAAGGTCTCTTGTGGTTAATCGATTACTCTAACCATTTAGAAGATATTCGCATTCATGACTTGAAGAGATAAAGTTAAAATATTTATTAAAAAACGTCTATTAAAATCAGTACGCAGGGATTGGAATGCGAATATCTTCTAAATGGTTAGAGTAATCGATTAACCACAAGAGACCTTTTTTGTAGAGCATTCAATTTCCTACAAAAATATATATTTCGCACTTGTAATATTTATTTGTCTACGAGTTATAATATTTAAAAGTAACAAAGAAATTTTGTTAAATTCTTCAAACTTTAACCTCCGATATCTTCTAAACAGTAAAAGTTATGAAAAAATTGTAAGATACCTTTTTTGTAGAGCGTTCAATTTCCTATAAAAATATGTATTGATCATTTGAATCCATCCATAGTTTCGTAAGCTACAAAATATTCTAACGAAAAAAAAAAAATTTTTTCATGTTATTTAAATCGAAAATAGAAATTCACGATGAGTGACCTCTTAATATTAATATTAAGAGCTCCGGTTTTAACAGGCATCTTCTTACACCTTCCCGAAGGTATTCCAGTGAGGGTTTTGAAAAAAAAAAAAAAATAGTCGATTCATTTGAACCAGTCTAATATATACATACAATTTGCGAACGTAACCACGTTCATAATCGTTTATATATTGTCTCTTATATACCCAATATAAACGCGAGCAATGATATAACCATGATATATCATTGTAATTTAAAGTAATTATACGTTAAGGTAAAATAATACACCATGACAAAAAAAAATATCCAATGTCATATTGTATGTATTTATGTACATATTATATACGTACATAACACATCCAGAAAATATCTAGTGTGACATTCAACGTGTTAATCAACGCATCTTATAATAATTAAGATTAAAGGGTGAAATTCAACAACTATATATACAAACATACATGTATACACTAAGAAGAGTTATAGTCGTTGAAAAAAAAAAAAAAAATGTTTGGCATAGATTAGTGCTTCTGTTTATTCTCATTATACGTACTTACGCTCAGAACCTGACATCAAGATATATTATACTCAAGGCGTCGTCTTCTTCATTTATCCCGTGTATACATACATATATATACGAATTTTTTTTTTCCATACCGACTTTTCGTTCTGTTTACTCTCTCTATAACGGATAAAATTTTCCATTTTCCTCTTCCTGAACCTTACATCATTACAAACATTCCCCAGACTGATGGCATACCGGTATATTGTACAACTAAAAATAATTCAATATTTTATTTTTTTTCCTTCATTTTTTATTCTAAAAAAAATTTCACTGTTTTATGAATTAAAAATTCACCAACAATACGAGCACTTGTCCACTGCATTTATTATTTATTTATGTATATATTTATTTATTTACATATATGTATATCTGTTTGTTGAATGTATTCGTGCGGAAACGTAACTATGGATATAGAAATAAACAAATAAAATACTTGCGTGAATATAACGGAGAAATGTATGGAAAAAAAAAAAACAAATATAAAAGAATGGTCGCGAGGAAAAAATAGTAAACGTATGCAACGCGGCCAAGATGGTATACGCTTCGGTTCGCATAGCAGCATCAGCGGTACGCCTTCGCGTCCCGAGAGAGGAACGAAGCAAGCCTCCTATATATACATACACCCCATGCCCCTTCGCCGTTGGCACGCCGTAATAATACGTAATATCTTTACTGTTTTAGGCAGCCGCTCGCATTATTCGGATGCCGAGCGTGCCACGGAAGTTTAATTTCGAATCGTATTATATCCCGCGAGAGCGCAAGAGTATGTACGAGAGAAAGTATAGTTGTGGAGAGTGGAAGAGAAAGAGGAATAGAGATGGATACTATACTGCTGATGTTAGGCGCAAACAGAAATAGTGAGGAAGAGGAGGGTACAGCTTTTGCTGTGAGCTCTCTTGAGAACTTCAGGCACAGGGTATGAGAGGAGGAATTATGGTATAGTGAAACAGAGGGAAAAACCACCGCGATGTGGGACGCCACGTTTGTGGATGAGCTACAGAAAGTGAAAATGTGGATATATACAGTGTATGACGTGATGAAAAGACTTGAATTGTATATTGTAAGAGATATGTTTATACGTTTGGTCCTTATATTGTTGTAGTTATCAACGAGGCAGATGAATTTATAATAATATATGGTCGAATTGTTTGTTTGTTTTTGATATTATTATTTGAATGTTGACGTTAAGTTGAGTATGTCAAGAATTTATTTTATGATGATGAAGTAAAGGAGAGAAAATGCGAGGTTGAATATATATTGTTGGAGATCTTTGTAATTAAAAGAGATATAATACTCGAAATAAAAATAGGAAATAGATCCAATGAAGAAAAGAAACCAATTTTTTTTTTTGTATTTAAGAGAAATATAATGCCTAAAATATAATTTTGAATTAGGAGAGATAAAATACTCAAAATAAAATAGGAAATAGATCTAATGAAAAAAAGAAACCAATTTTTTTTTGTATTTAAGAGAAATATAATACTCAAAATTTAATTTTGAATTAGGAGAGATAAAATATTCAAAATAAAATAGGGAATAGATTCAATGAAGAGAAGAAATCAATTTTTTTTGTATTTAAGAGAAATATAATACTCAA
>JAQQBS010000002.1:19427050-19498621 GCA_030347275.1 Microctonus aethiopoides
TTTTTGTATTTAAGAGAAATATAATACTCAAAATTTATATTTTGAATTAGGAGAAATAAAATACTCAAAATAAAAATAAGGAATAGATTTAATAAAGAGAACAAAAATATTTTATTTTTGTATTTAAGAGAAATATAATGCCTGAAATATAATTTTGAATTAAGAGAGATAAAATATTCAAAATAAAATAGGGAATAGATTTAATGAAGAGAAGAAATCAATTTTTTTTGTATTTAAGAGAAATATAATACTCAAAATTTATATTTTGAATTAGGAGAAATAAAATACTCAAAATAAAAATAGGGAATAAATTTAATAAAGAGAAGAAAACAATTTTTTTTCTTGTATTTGAATGAAATATAATACTCAAAATACAATTTTGAATTAAGAGATATAATACTCAAAATACAATTTTGAATTAAGAGATATAATACTCAAAATAAAAGTAAAAAATAAAAATAGATTTAATAAAAAGAATTGAAAACGATTTTTTTTTTGTATACTATTAAATAAATTCGGTTGATTGAATTTATACAAATTTTTTCTCTCCGTAATTTTAAAAGTTTAATTAGTACATTAGTACATATTAGCAACTATATGTTATACGGTATTATATAATTGAGAATAAAACAAAATTTATATTAAAAGTCTTTAGAATTTTCAAAATACAAAATCATAAAATTTTATACACATCAAAGAATTTTGACAATGGTGATATCTAATAACAGAAAGATGACGCAAACATATAAAATACCAAGAAATATATTGATAAATTTATTTATTAATTTTTTTTCTGCTTTTACACAACTGCATAAAAAAAGTCAAAGCCCTCTATCATTCCTCCGAAGTACTTTACAGCGGAGTGCGCTTTGGTGCTCACGAGATATAGAGAAAGACTTTTCTTTATTTTATTTTTTTGCCCCTCATTTCTTTTTCTATTTGTGACAAAGATTGACGATCGCGTGTAAACCCCGTAAAAATCACCAGGAAAATAAGGTACATGGTCGGTTGCGTTATATAACCTAAGTGTATCTATATACATATATGTATACCTCAAATAGTAGTGACTGTCCGAGTGTCCGTGAGGATTCATGAACTCCGGATATGGTGAAGAAAAACGCAAGAGAGAGTATAGTTGCCCCGACAAAAGTACACACGTGCACGATCTCGCTATCCTCGCGGATACGCTTCACAAAGTAACACGGAAGTCTTGAGGGCAAAGGCTAAGTGTAGAGTTTCCGTTACTATTAAACGTTTTCACAATCCAAAAAATATTTCGCACATATAAATATCTATAAATTTTATTATCACTCCATAAAATTTATAATCAAATAAATCACGATGAATATAAGCAGTAAATATTTATTACATAATAGACTGGTTCAAATGAATCGACTATTTTTTTTTTCAAAACCCTCACTAAAATACCTTCGGGAAGGTGTAAGAAGATGCCTATTAAATCCGGAGCTCTTAATATTAATATTAAGAGGTCACTCATCGTGAATTTCTATTTCCGATTTAAATAACATGAAAAAATTTTTTTTTATCGTTAGAATATTTTGTAGCTTACGAAACTATGGATGGATTCAAATGATCAATACATATTTTTATAGGAAATTGAACGCTCTACAAAAAAGGTATCTTACAATTTTTTCATAACTTTTACTGTTTAGAAGATATCGGAGGTTCAAGTTTGAAGAATTTAACAAAATTTCTTTGTTACTTTTAAATATTATAACTCGTAGACAAATAAATATTATAAATTGCGATATATATATTTTTGTAGGAAATTGAACGCTCTACAAAAAAAGTCTCTTGTGGTTAATCGATTACTCTAACCATTTAGAAGATATTCGCATTCCAATCCCTGCGTACTGATTTTAATAGACGTTTTTTAATAAATATTTTAACTTTATCTCTTCAAGTCATGAATGCGAATATCTTCTAAATGGTTAGGGTAATCGATTAACCACAAGAGACCTTTTTTGTAGAGCGTTCAATTTCTTATAAAAATATGTATTGATCATTTGAATCCATCCATTGTTTCGTAAGCCACAAAATATTCTAACGATAAAAAAAAATTTTTTCATGTTATTTAAATCGGAAATAGAAATTCACGGTGAGTGACCTCTGAATATTAATATTAAGAGCTCCGATTTCAACAGGCATCTTCTTACACCTTCCCGAAGGTACTTCAGTGAAGGTTTTGAAAAAAAAAAAAAAAAATAATCGATTCATTTGAACCAGTCTATTACATAATATATATACGGATAATTATTGTATATTGTATAAAATCTATAAAATATATCTGTATAATTTAATAACAAATCAATATAAACAAATTAAATATAAAGGATTGAAAAGAAAATTGTTAAAACGTGAACTCGAACTAAAAATAAGAAATAAACATAAAATACTGCTACAAAATAGGATTGAGTGTATATATTGTCGTTGTTGTTTGTTGTTGATTATATTCGATTAACCAAATAGACGCCATGAAATAAGTGTGTAAGAGAAAAAGAGAAACAGAAAAAATACGTGACTTGGATTTATTTTTTTATTTTTCACAGCACGTATGCACCACCTTCTTCTGTTTCTATATTTTTTTTCTCCTTTCTCTTCTGTCTCCTGTCCCGCATTTTTTTTTTTCATTTGCTTTTTTATTTATTTGGAAAAATGTCTGGATAGCACGTGACTAATTTTGTTTGACGTTCATTCAAACGCATATTCAATGAGAAATATAAAATTAAAAAAATGCATGAAATAAATAATAAATATGCAAAAGATAAAGTGAAAGGTAGACGAGTGTAAAAGAGAAATTTTGCCAGAAATATTCATGTATCCGAGGGATCACCTCCCTTTTATATACATGTATGTACATGTATACATACATATATAAATGAATACACTACATATGAGTACATAAGAATTAAACTCACTTGCATTGCCTAATTTACGCTCATTTAAATTTTCGGCCGGACCTCAACGAATAGGACTTGCTAACGACGGTACTTCATTCCTGATTCACTCTCATTTCGTTTTAGAATTAAGAGAGCACTAGTAGTCACTACTACCACTGGATTTACTTGAAGTAAACTATATCTGTATACATAAACTACGATGGAACAGAGTGAAATGCATCTACCCTCGTTTTGCAAACGTATATGTTTATGTCATACGATGAAAATGCATGGATATACAAATTGCTTAGAGTTATAACAGCGTGACGTATTCAATCCTTTAATATTATGTGATTGTATAAATAAATAAATAAATAAATAAATAAATAAATAAATAAGTAAGTGAATTAAAATTATTAAAATTCACAAATAAAAATTAATTATAATTACATTAATTAATATAGAATATTAAACGTATGATTAATAATATTTTATATATCATAATAATGAAAGTTGATGAATGAAATTGGTAAATAAATAATTCAGTGGTATTATCATTTCATTCATTTTCCTGTTCGTTTTCAAATAATTCGGTAATAACCAAACAATAATAATTATTTTTCTCTTTGTCGATTACAATTGGTAATTAATATATTATTGATTTGATAATATAAAACTCGTATTTTATTTTTTAATATAATTAATAAATACGATTAATTATAAATATCAGTAATAAAAATATGATATATTAAATATAAGGAATTTAAATAATTTTTATTTTCATTGCATATAGCAATTTTTTCCCCCTTTTGCTTTTTCTCTATGATATTCTTCGTTGCTTGTAAATTATATAAATACGTAAAATAAAAAAATATGAATACATGCCACTTGAAAAATCGTACAGCTTAAGTTTGTTGCTGCATATATACATATACATATCGACGTACTATCTAACTCTTTCATTTAAACATACGTCCTACTTTTTCATTCACTTCACCGCTTTATACACTTTTTTTCTTTTTTTTTTTTTTTTTTTACTGTATATATTTATGATTCTCTGTGTGAAGACTTTTTAGATTTGCACTCACCGACTTACCGACATATCACAACGTGTGCATACCACCCCGACGACATGTCCTACACCCTTAAACTAAAAAAAACTAAATAACTAAATGTGCAAAAATCATAACGAAAAAAAAAATAAATAAATAAATAAATAAATAAATAAATAAATAAATAAAAAGGAAAGTATAAAACGAAATAGTTGTATGTAAGAGAGTAAGAGACCAGCGTGCTTGTGAACGATAACAGTTTCGTGGCACTTTTCTCTTTCCACATTATCATCATTACGTACATTTTATATTTTGTCTTTATTTTTATCGGAATATTTTCCGTTGTCCAGTGACGTATCATGAGCTGGACACATAAATGTATTTATATAAGTAACTTAGTTTACTTATATCAGCTGTATATATGTATGTATGTATGTATATGTATAAAAAATAAAATTAAATTTTATATAGTTATTAATATAACAATTTATATTTTCTCATCATTTAGTTGACTTTGTATATTTATATTTACTTGCAATGTATATGGATGTGTGTAAATTGTAAATAGTGTTGTAATATAATAGTATACCTAGTTAACCACTTTTCCCACACTCTCTTCTATCTCCTCTCCCACTTTCTGTCTCTCTGAATGTTCACATTATCGCAGTAAAACAGTTAATATGGTAAGCAATAACTGGAGCCACGGGATTATGGAGATATATGACGACGGGAGCAGTTTATAACTCTGTGTATATGTATATAAGTGTATATATATTATATATGTGTGCAGTAGTTGAATGTGCAAACCTATCTACACTGTCCGCTTTCGTTGCCATTTATATTTTGAGCAACAAATTACATTTCATGCGTGTGATAATTTATACATAATTATTTTTATTTATTCTTTGAATATTTCTGAAATTTTTTATGAATTTTATTTATTTATTTTTTTTTTTTATTTTCATTTGAATATTTATCCGAACGTTTTAATATTAGGATTGATGTGTAAGAGAAGGATAATTGTGATGTATATAAAGAAATAAAATTATTGGATGTTTATCTTTTGGTAGGATTTAAAAAATTTATATTTTGAGAATTTTCATTTGATGTTGATTAAAAAAATATTTCTAGTAATTTTTAAAATAGGAAACATATTGATATTTATTGGGTTTATTGTAGTATAACAGTAATATCTGTGTATGCATATGTTAAATAATAAAATAGTTAATTGTTTAGAAATGAAAATATATCATTTTTCGATATATTTTTACATTTCGAGTCTTACGAAATTTTAAAATTAATAAAAATGGCCATTTCGTCATTTTGCTTGTTATTTCTTATTGTTACTGAATATTTCCAAAAATTCCTCCCATAGAACTTGCACATCCGAACCTTTTTCCATCGCATCCATGCCGTATTCTCTCATCTATAGTAAGCAATCCAAACAGTATAAATAATAATTTTATATGAAATTTATGTAATACATATTTTATTCAACGTTAATTATTTGTATAATCATTACCTTTTTCTTCGATATTCCAAATAACACTCGGAAAAATTCAATTATCTTAAATATAATAGGATGTGATTTTTTAAAATTCGTCTCCATCGATTCAAAAAATGGATCATCGTCTGATGTTACTTCCATCTGTAATAAACAACCCAATATTTAATTCGTATACTTATCAATTATCTCAAAAATAAACAAAACACCAAATGAATGCATTTAAAATTAAATATCAATCTTAAATTGTGACAATAAATAAATTAAAAAATTTTCATTACCGCTAAAAAAACTAAAGCGATTAAAATCACAAATATTAATTTCATATACATGATGCAAAATAATATAAAATGCACTCTTGATAAAGTTCACTTGTTTCAAAATCTCAGTCGGATATTATTTTATTTATTATTAATATTTCGTCGTTTACAATTAATGTAAATGTCACGTTTTCTGTTTAAAAATTTTAATTTTATTCACACAAGGAAAAATTCCGAGCAGCATAAAGCTCCTGTACGGTGGTCAGTTGAACACTGATGAATTTTAACATGTCATTAACTATTATGGAACAAGAATTTCGAATGACTCAGATTGATCGGTATCAAAAAAAATTTTTTAATTTTGTTTCTCACTCTTATTTACTTTAATTAAATGAAAATATTAATTTCTCAATATCTGCAATTAGCGCCATGTCATTATGATATAAATTCTTTGTATAAAATTCAGAAATTGAAAGTTTGATAATCTCGACAATAAATATTATCATACCTAATTGATAAATCTTATATTTAAAAAAAATTAAATTCCTTAGAATTTCATATTCTAAATCAAATATAATCAAGGAAGAGTATTCTTTTCATATACTCCATAGTTATCCTTCAAAAATATTCACTGAGTATAATACTCAAGTATATAGTTTAAGTAAATACATAAATACATACATAATATTACTTTCAAAATCGAAAATCTAAGAATTAATATCTCCCTAATTAAATTCCAATTAAAAATACTTTTTGTCATAAATTTAATAATGTTTCTTGTCCATTACTCTAAACTATTGAGAATCTAAATGTTCTACAAAATGACCCTTTGTATAATTACTATTTATTGTTAGACATATCTGACGACATCTCTATTTAGTTATTTTTCATTAATGAGTAGAATTAGAATAGACTTTCTCAAATAACCCCAGGTATAATTTCTATGAATTCAGCCCTCTATTACTCTATACCTTCCAAGTTCCAACCACTAGCGACAGTCGCAATTTACCCCTCTTTTCGAAATTCTTAATAATCCAACTATCCAAGTCTTGGACAACATTCAAGTCTCAACCAAATTCACATACATTACTCAGTATTCAATCTACCATCGGTGAAGGAAGTTTGTCCTGTTCAGAAGTTCTCATTGCGAATAAAAATTAAATATTCAAACAGAATATTCACTGAGATTTTAAAACAAGTGAACTTTATCAAGAGTGTATTTTATATTGTTTTGCATCATGTTTGTGTCATTAATATTTGTGGCTTTATTCGCTCAAGCACTTTCAGCGGTAATTTTTTATTATATTTATTATCATAATATAAAATCGATATTTTATTTTTAATACATTTATTTGGTGTTTTGTTTATTTTTGAGTATGAATTTAATTTCTGATTGTTTATAGCAGGCGCCAACACCAGTCGCTGAACCGTCAGCTAATGATATAGTTTTTGGATTGATTGAGACAGAATTGCAAAAATCACATCCTGAAATTTACAAAATAATTGAATCTTTCCGAGTGTTATTCGGAATACCGAAGGAAAAGGTAATGGGTTATACAAATAATTAACGTTGAATAAAATATGTATCATATAAATATTTCATGTAAAATTATTATATATATTGTTTGGATTGTTTAGATGATGGACTTCGGCATGAAAGCAATGGAAACATTTTCGAACTTACAAGAACTAGGGGAGAAATTAATGGAGATGTTCAAGAAGGAAGTGAAAGCACAACAAACAATGAATGCAGATCATATAAACATGATTCCCAATAAAGAACGAAACAATTACCGTTTTAATCAATTTTAACAATTTATAATTAGCCACGATGTATCAATAATATTTCCATTTTTTGTATTTTCCTTCAGAAATTTTTACGAATTGCCTAATTCTAATATATGTATAAATTAACTTTTTTGCTATATATTGTAGAATAATTATAGGCAGCATCATGCAAATAAACTGAGAAAAAAAATAATTAAAGCATCTAAATTTATTATAATGAAAATAAAAATATTTGTTTTAAATAAATAATATTCACTTGAAAATAAAAAGTATTTATTCAGTGATTGAAACGTTTCCTTTTCTAAATGTATTGCAGTTAAAATAATTATATAATGAGTCATTTATGAAATTACTGTACACAGTTTTCATAACTTTTATTATAAAATCGGTATTAGATATCATAAATTGATTAACTGATATAATACCAAATATTTTTGTGTTGAAATATATTTTACGTATTTGAAAAAAATTTATAATAATAGTTATTGCTTAAGCACTGTAAGAAAAATATTTCAATACACAATAAACAAAAATATGTTGAAACCATTAAATAATTAAATCGGCATAATGAATTTAAAAATATTTCATTATTTATTTCATCACATATATTTTCCTTCGTGATGTTATTAACAATATTAATCAACTGAGCACAAGAAAACTACCAAAAATAAAAGCTTTGCTTCACGCTGGTTAATAGTTACTTATGAATTTAATATTATTTGTAAAAAAGAGTAAAAAAGTACATCAAACATATAAATTAACAGTTATATATAATTACCATGAGAAAAAATAATTTTACATACCGCAGTAGCTATAATCATTCATTATGTGTCATTAGGAACTGCATTCATATAAATCTGTTCCAAATTAGGTTAGGTTTTAATTTGAAATTCAATTCGTTCTGTAGAAGACCAGTGAATTAATTATAGGTTAATTAATGGTTAATGGAGTAATCAATGATAATAGATATTTATCTTCTACAGGATGTGATCACCGCTATGAATCAAGTGGCGCTAGTGTTTCTCATCAGTTCGCCATCTGCTGGCGATTTTTAGAACCAGCACTTTATTAAGAGAAAAAAGTTTTTTCTTTTATTTATTATTGTCGTTGACCATGTATATAATATTATAATATAATTTAGTTGAATAAAAATTTAAATATCTCTAGGAATTATCTGTATATAAAAAAATGTCTCTATTACGTAGTTCTGGTATACGAGAAAGGTTGTCATCAATAATTGTATTTAGTGAGAAAATAAAAAATTCCAAAATATCTGCACGAGTGAAGGGAAGTTTTCTTGGCAATTGGGGTAATTATTTTATTTTTTATACATGTAGATATCAATTATTTATCTACCTAATTATGAATCAAGAGTTATATTATAAATTTTATTAATATTAATATTAATATATCTATTTTAGGTAAATATTGGAAAAATATTTATCTTGATTACAAAGACGTTGTCGTTGACACAACAAAAGCTTGCAAAGAAAGACCAATACGTGCATTAACTTATTTTTCAAGTGAGTAAAATAAACTAAGAAATAATATTAATTAAAACTCAGTTTAATCATTATGATTTTATTTATAACTTATGTAATTTAATTCAACGATATATATGTGCTTCAGTTTTAGGAATCAGCTACTATATTCATCAACACAATCCCGATGAATTGTCATTTCGTGAAGCATTATTACAATATGAAATGAAATTGATGTTCGTTGGTGAAAACGTTCGCAATCCAGTGTCAACCAATCATATATTATTTTTAGACGATTGTTTAAATAGAAATATCATTAGGAGAATGAATTTAGGTCTATTATCTTTGGTATGGTTAGATAATTATCATGAAAAATGCGCACATTACAAAGCTACTTGTGCATACTTAAAACCACGATACATGAATTTTCATAAAAGAATTATTGATATTGGTTTTCTTGACAAATGGTGGATATTAGAATCAAAAATGAAAGATTATGATATTAATGACAATGAAATAAATGTAAATAATTATACATAATAAATTTATATGTAACATATTTATTTTTTTCCATTAGAAATCATTTCTGTTGTATAATATCATTCTCATGGTAAAAAGTATCTTTGCAATTGATAAAAAATAGATTTTTTGCACTATATATAAAATCTCTCGGTATATATATACATAATTTTTTGTCAATATGTAATCACCAAACGATTGATATAGAAATATGCAGTCTCAGGACTCTGAAAAATGAGAAAAAAATATATGATAATAAATTCGACGAACGAAAAAATCAATAATGTATACAAAATTGTCTTACCACGAGCATACACAATGGCTGTACGACATGGGATGTAAACGAGCATTTTATTTGGACGATTAGCATAATTAACTGGTTCTGAAAAATGTGGAACACTACTGTCTATACGTGACTGACCACCAAACTGTTCATCATCACTGTTGAGCACAACTTTGTACGTTCCTGCGTTAGGAACGCCAATAGGATAATCGGGGAATGATTTTTCCGTATGAAAATTGAAGACGAAAACTAGACCTGCTCGATCAAATACAATGATTTTGTCATCTTCATGTTTGCAACTAACATAACCCTAATGATAAAAGAAAAAAAAACATTCATTAATAAATATGATATAGAATATCGAATATTTGAAATACAAAATAGAAAATAATTTATGTATGATTTAATACTCACTGGATCAGTTGGTAACCATGTATATTTTTCTTCCAGCATATTCATTTCGCGATCCCAATTATTTAAATACTGATATTTCAACAGTGAATCATCAGCTAAATGCCATTGTCGTCTTGCATAATGATAACTGCTATTATTACCAGCGCGCGGGAAATCTAACCATTCTGGATGACCAAATTCATTGCCTATCATAGAAATATGATAAATATATTTAATTTATAAACGAAAGAAAAATAAATAGTTAGGAAATATATTTAAAAAATAATAAAAGAATTTTACCCATAAAGTTGAGATAAGCTTCGCCACCAAGACCATAAGTTAGCAATCTTATCATGTTATGAAGAGCAATGCCACGTGATATTATTGGGCTAGGTGGACTCATAATGCTCATATGCGAATACATTTCTTTATCCATAAGCCAGAAAGCAATAGTTTTATCACCTACGAGTGCTTGATCATGTGATTCACAATAAGCAACTGCTTTTTCCATCCATCGACGATTACTCAACACCCAACATATATCACCCATATTCCAATCTTCATCTTTCTGTGTTTTTAAAAGTTTTATCCATTTGTCGGGAATCGCCATTGCCAAACGATAATCAAATCCCAAACCACCCTCCGCCACTGGCCTTTTGAATAAAATTAATAATTATATTTTTTTATACACTACTTTAGATATAAGTTGACGAAAAAAAAATCAATGTTTGATAGATTTTTTTGTTTAATTACCTACAAACTCCTGGCATTCCACTGACATCTTCTGCGATAGTTATAACTTCAGGATTCAATTGTTGAAGCATATAATTAGCAAGCATCAAATACACAATTCCTTCATAATCAACATTCAAATTAAAATATTCATCATAATGGCCAGAAAATCCCACGCCAAGACCACGCGAATGATACAACATTGATGTGACACCATCAAATCTTCAAGAATGAAACAAACATTAATAGAAAATTATTATTTAACATTAAACTAATTTTTGTTTCCTATCAATATTCTATTAATAAATTACCTAAAACCATCAAATCGATATTCCTCCATATACCAACGTAAATTTGATAATAAAAATTTTAAAACATCGTAATTGCCATAATTAAAAAGTCGACTATCCCACAGTGGATGCTCACCGCGCGGTGGCGGATGGAAAAAACATGAATCAGTTCCATCAAACATATTCAGACCATCGCAGGTATTTTTTGACGCATGAGAGTGCACAACATCTAATAATACATAAATTCCATGAGCATGAGCAGTATCTATTAACTCTTTAAGTTCATCTGGTGTTCCATAGCGTGACGAAGCAGCATAGAACGACGTTACCTATAATGAAAGGAAATAATTATTTAAATAAATGTTTTAAATGATTCAAATGTATGGAATAAAAAGCTGAAATTAATTTTCACCTGATAACCGAAACTTGCGTAATATGCATGCTCCATAATGCCCATCAATTGAATTGAATTGTAGCCTTGTTTGACAATACGTGGTATAATGTTTTTCGCAAATTCAAGATATGTACCAACGCGTAATTCACTTGTCGCAATGCCAACGTGACATTCATAAATTCGGAGACTTCTGGGTTTCTTCGGTTTATCATTTCGCCATTTGTATACCTGCATAAGTAATTATAATTAACATTATATTTATTTATTTTCATTTTTTATGATGGAAATGAGGTGAAAGGCGATAAATATAAATATATAATTTACATTTTGGCGTTCTGGATGCCAGATACGTTGCTTGTAGGTTGTTCCCTCTGAACGATCTTGTGGTTGAGTGACGTAGGTTGCCCATGGGCTCAAACGATCCAATAATTCTCCATTTCCATTCTCAACAATGATTTTTACTTCTGATAAATGCTGAAGAGGACACGAACCATCATCATTTGGATTCAATATTAATTCCCATTTTCCGAATTCAAGTTTTGTGAATGGCGTATTTGTTCTATTCCAATTATCTAATTAAATTATAAATTATTATTAATGTTATTTTAGTTCTTGTCCTTTGAGAAAGAGATAAAAATTTTTGAATGACAATAATTTAATAAGCGTACTAAAATCGCCAGTGAGATATAATTTATGAGCACCCGGTGCCCATTCACGTACAGTTACTCTATTATTTTCATCTATTATAATGCCAAATTTTTCATAGCCTCGTGAAAAATTATCCAAGTTCCCATCACCAGCATCAATTTTATCCAAATAACTCTTGAATATACCATATCTGAAATAAAGCCAAAATATTTATCAAATATGTCAACGCTAAATGAAAACTAAAGATCATTTGTTTATCATTTTTATCATCCCAATGCATTGAAGCAAAAATAAGTTGTTATTAATTATTTTCATTATTTTTTATATTAAAAAAAATGTAAAAATTACCTTGTGCGTATGTCATTTTCGTATTGTTTTAAATATGGATCTCTTGCAAGTAAAGTATCAATAGCAGGTACTTCAACTTTTGATGGATCTATTTGTGACCATTCACCACCCATTTTTGCAATAATATATTATAACAACAAATATTTATAAAGTGAAAATTAAATTCATAAGAACATATGCAACTGAGAGTATTATTCCATGTGATTGTTGGACCGGCTAAAAAATCATGAATGACATATGAAGGTCATCGCCGCTTCAAATAAAAACACGCAAGTATAGAATATTATGTCATATATATATTATTTTATTATTATATAAAGCCTTCGGGTATTTTCGGCTATTCATTATGTAAACATACATAACTTGTGTGTGTGCGTCTGTAAAATATTGAAGGTTAGAATCCCCATATGAATTTGCGCGCGACTTTTTGCACTAGAACTTGAAAGTTAATAATAATTAATTACAGCATTTTCAATATTTTATCTTTTATCATTTGATTATTAATTATTTTCAGCATTCTTGAGTTTTTCTCTGAAACTTATACATTTTTTCATTTTTATCAGCATTCTTAATAGATCATTATATGAAAATTTACCGCAATGAATTACAAATTAAGCTTTATTCAAGTTCATAAGATATATGTACATTATTTGTTTATGTATAATACTAACTTTTTCATACTTCAATATTTTACAAACTTTTTTGCAATAGTATATATATTATATAACACTTATGATAATGTAAATTGTCGATACATCGTCGCGTATATTAATAATTCGATTTTGATACAAAGCGCAAACTCGTTTTAACAATAAAACAATTTTTTTTTTTTGTATATTCAATTATAGCCGTCAGTATTTGTAGAATATTTGTGTATAATTTTGTAAAATATTCAGAATTTAGAATTTATAGATTTATCATTATACTCAAAGTTTTGACAATGTATGATAAAAAATAATTTTAATTTATAAATCCGAATGTAAATAATAAAATCTTGATTTACAACACATATTTTAATAATACACGTAGCTTAATTTCTCATCTATACTTTAATTTGACCAGTTCAATTAAATATAGCTATAAAATTCGTTTTTACACTATAATATAAGCATAAAAATATAGAAATGCTCTCTACATATAATACGCATAATCAATAAATTGATAATCATTTAAATTTATAGTCTAGAGTAGTCTTCTAAAACTCTCAATCGAGTTTAATAATTATTACATTTTTAAATATTACACTACACTAAATTATCCGTTAAAAGAAAATATGCATCAAAATAATAAAAACTTTTACTGGAAAAATTGAATACACACGCTATTATTTATTTATAATTAAAGTGAATTATATTAATAATTAATACCTGGATAATAGAATAACTTGGAAATGAATATAATAAATTGACTAAGGCCTCTTTGATTTTTAAATCGTTTATATATTATATATGCTGTTGATGATTATTGAATCACGAAAAATGTTATTTTGAATTGATTTCTATATATCCATTTGCAATAATTACATTCAGTTTTGAATTTCAATCATTTATGAAATTCAAATTTTACTCATATTCACAAAAAAAAAAAAAAAACAAACAATAAACCACACAATCGCCTACGATTTTATCGTGTGGGTTTCTAACAATAACAGCAGTCGTACTAGTATGAATAATAGTCATAGCAATATTAATAAAGTTGCAATAGCTGTATTAAAATTTTTACGATGACAAATCTGTTATTGAATTTAATCAAATTTGTAAAAATAAAAAGTGAAATATCCCGCAAACAATTAAACTCAAATTCATAAATTTCAGTTTAATGTATACTACTATTACTTCCAACTACTCCTTTTATATTGTATGAAATACAATAATGCTCCTTGTTCAATTCAAAAGAGCTAAATGCCTAGGTCAAACGCCATTCGATGACGGTGGGCTGTCAACTGGTGGTCGCAATAAATCATGATATTGCATCAAAGCTTCTCTTAATGAGCGTGAAACTTGTGGCGAAGCTGTTGCTAAATTGCATTCCACTAAACATGGATATAATTCTATAAGTTGTAGCCAAACAGATTTTTCAACTTTATTTGCTGGAGCTTTTTTCAATGATACTACTAATGTTGCCACGGCTTTTAATACAAATGATATTTCAGATAATCTATATCTTGGTAATGGACATTTACCACTTCGTCGTTCGTCTTCGATGTAACGCCACAATACTTCTTGGAATCTATGAAGCAATGCAGTAACTGCTAATCGTCCAGCTATTCCACCTTCATTACATTCTTTATTATTATCAAGTGTTAAATCAGAAACATTATTTAATCCGTCGAGGAGTGAAAATTGTAATAAAGTTTCAAAGCATGTTTTTGCAAATTCTTCCCGTAATTTTGTCTCACCGCTGTTCATTTCAATATGTGATGATGACGTCGCTGAATGTATAGATCCCTTATTTAAAAGCATAACAACACGTAATATAAATTCATGCGGTATGTGCTGTGAATGTGGCAGTACTTCATCACGTAATAGCTCCATTACTTGACAATCTACAGCTTCGTCTGCTTGAATTTCTTCCATATTTCTTTCAACTTTTATCATTGTACTCTTTGGAAATAAAAATTCGTCCATAGTATCGGCGAGTACAGGCCACATACTTTGGAATTTATCAGGATGTAATCTTGCCAATGGTAAACCTATATGAAGAACAGCGAGTAAACTTGTTACAGCTAATTTCCATGTTGTTGATGATGGACAAGCATATTTCATTGATAATGGAACGCGCAATGCTTCTATTACGTGCTTCAAAATTTCTTCATCGATTACAACTTGCTCCGATGCAGTTTTTTGATATAAATTCACTACCATTGAAAGAGCTTTTTCACCAAAAGGAACATAATTCATTGTTATCCAATCAGAAGATGATCCACGCATTTGTATTGAATGTTTCGCAGTCACTTTTCCATAAGTTGGTGCATAACATGCCAACTTTGAAAAATTAAGTAACTGCAAAAATATCATACCTATCATCATTCGAAGATTATCAGCACCATTGAGTAACGCTTCTTTTTGTAAAAGTTCCATTGAATGTAAAACACCATCTTGTAATTGCGTTAATACAACATCTGGCACCGTTGGTAATATATACGGTGTTGATTCGCCATGTACCGGCACTTCAATTACATTTTTCAATACAGTACATAAATTCTTTAAATCTGTGCTAGTAAAATTAGTTCGTATGTGCTGGAATAATGCCGGAAATATGTGTACAAGTGCAGCTAAAAATGCTTGTGAGGGTACATATTGCTCTTCTATATCATCATCTTGTTGTGATGACAGTGGTGGTGACGGTGGGGTAGCACTTTCCATACCGATATTTAACCATACTCGCCACGCGACCATCCACAATGCTTCTGGCTCACCTGTTGGCATACCACTTTCAGCAGTATCACCGCCACCATTCTTTTGAAGATACAAAATTTCTTGAAATGATTTTAATGCTGCCAATGAAACTTCATTGTTTTTACTCAACGCTGAGTGCTCAATAAATTCAAGTAAAAGTGACCATGCACGTGGAAAATCGCCCAACATCTGTAATAATTGTCGTTTTGTATTGAAAACTCTTGCTACACCACTTAATGTCAATACTTGAGTCTCTGCCCACTGTTTTTGTGCAGTATTTCTGCTATGATGTATCAAAATATTTCCGCTTGTATCGACTTTTTCGTTGCTCGCCGAACTTGAAAGATTTCGTACTTTGTCAAGTAATGGAAATAGTACTTGCCAAAGTACTGCTTGCCATGTTGGTTGATGTAATAATCCACCATGAGCAGATATTGTAGAAAACAATGTTTGACTAGCTGATTTACGAACAGCAGGCCGTGAATCCACACAAAGATCACCTAATCTTGCATAAAGACACATCCATAATTTATCAAATGGCGGCATATTTGTTGTTCCAGGAAAATCTGGAAATATTGAGCCAGTTTCTCGGTCATTTTTCAATGACGTACACAACTTTTCTTCATTCTGATAAAAATAATCACTTAAATTCCACATTAAACCAACAGCTGTAAGTGAAATATTAAGCTCTTGTGTTTGAGAACCAAATTTAGCGGCTGTATCAACGCACAGCGGAAGACATCGCCATGTCATTACTGGTAAAAAATCTGTAACAACTAATTGAAGACATTGGAATGCTATACGCACTAAATTTTCACCATGATGATCAGATACCGCGCCAATTATGCCAAGTACTAATGGCCAGCCATGAAATAGTGTTTCTCCACCACCTTGAAGCACTTGTAAAACGCACTCCAATTGACGTCGTCGTACATCCGCGTGTCGTACTGTCGAAAGCTCTGCCAATGGACCCAATAATAAAGTCTGAAGTTTTTGATTATCACGAAGAGGCTGCGGATATTTATGTTGTAATGCTGCTTTAACCAAATATGTAATTGCTTCAACACCCCATTCACGCATTCTTATATGTGGATGCTGACAAACTTCCAAAAGATGATTAGTCAATGGCCGCCATAAAACTTCAACACGCGGTAAATTCACAATTCCCGTTTCTAAAAGTTTCGCTACAGCAAATAATGATGGTTCCCTATTAGAATACGCAAGTTCCATAGCTTCCTGACTGAGTTTACACAGCGCATCAATCAAATGATGTAACGCAACATCATCAAGATATTGACTACTTTCAAATAATCGACTGAGCATTGCACTCAATACTGGCAAATCTGCCATTACTGCAGTGGTAAGAACTGCATTTGAATCCGTTGCCGTTCTACCAGCTTTCAATGATCCACCAGTGGAAGGTTTCAATCCAAGTATCCAAACCAAATGTTGAAGAGTTGTAAGTACAAGATGCCAAGCACTACCTAGAATGCTACCATGACAATGAGCGAGCATGAGTAATGCTCGCATGCACTGTAAATTTTTTGCTGTCAGCATAACTGGACCCTGTTGTGCGCCAATTGGCAATGATGCGGTTGGAAGTGGTGTCCCAACGGCCACAACTTGCTGTCGATAATCCGGTTCACCCATAGTTGATGGATTATATTGACTTGGCTCTTGAGGTCGAGCAGTTGGAATACCCTGTGGTGCACTATTCAATACTGTAAGTGCATAATGAGGTGGCAATGATGCTTTACAGATGGCTGTTATGAACGCATCACGTGGCGTTTGTAAATCTAGTAAACCACAGAGAGATGCAAATGTTTGAATGGCCTTTAATACACTTTCTGTTGCTGATTCATCAGTGCTTGCGTCTACAAGAGGACTCAATGCAGCTAATAATCCGCACCAACTTGAATTTATCAATTGTATATGAAGTTTTCGTTCATTTTCTGTTGGTTCGTAGTGATTTTCATTACTTTGTTCTTTGGTACCAACAATCGCAAGGGAAATTGAAATTATTATGTCCAACAAACATGCATAAGCGATACTTATGCCATAACCATCTGGTATCTGTGGTGGCTCTATTTTATCTAACATTTCCAAGTAAATTGGCTTGGCTTGACCACTTGGAAATGTCGCGACAACTGGTAACCACACTCCACGTGAGTAGAATCCCGGTTGTGGTGTTACACCAGGACCAACTGGCATGCCAGCTAATAAAGTCGGTGCTGTACCTTGAGCAGTTGAAACCGCTGCTGCTGTGTGTTTAATATTATAAATTATTTCATTATTAATAAATTCATTTATTTATATTATTATTATAACAGAGGATATTTATAAAATTAATGTACTATACCTCCAGAAACTTGACTTGTCACTTGTGAATTAACAAATAAACTGTGGACATATACGCCTAAACTATTGACAATATCTTGAAAAATATTTGTTGTATGTTGCTTTAAGTCATAACACTCGCAAAAACTGGTGAGAAGATCAGTTTGAACTGTCATTTTATGTAATACCTCCAATGCTAATGCACGTTGCCACGCAGGTTTATCAGGATCAAGAAATTTAACTATTAATGACAAAAATATTTCGCATTCAGTCACCTGAAATAATCAATTATTCAATATATTATTATCTTGAAGTAAAGCATTAATTACATTTCGCAAAAATGTGCCTGTATGATTCATATACTCACCAGTAATGAATGATATTTTTGTATCAATATTGAAACGACCCTCAACAATCGCATGCTGATTGGAAAGTATGGTTTATCAAGAGGTGTAGCTTGCTGCACTGATGCAGGAACTGAATTACGATACTTAATATTAGGTGAAAATAATTTAATTACTAATGCACACACTCGTTCTTTTAGAAGAAAGCTGAATTCTGGATGTTTAAAAAATACTGATGAGAAATTCGTCAGCACAGATTCTAACAATTCTAGACCAAAAGTTCTTGTCATTTCTGTGATGCCAATTAGCCAATAAGGTTGATCGGCATTTACCAATTGTACTAAGTCTTGGAACATAAGAAATGCATCGGCAGCACATGGTGCAAGACCTTTTGGTGCTTGACCCATACATACTTTCAGCTCTTCAAGTGCAGATTTTTCTGGTTCTAATTGATTTGGATTTTCTTCATCTTCAGCAATAACTCTTTCAAATACTAAAGACACTAATTGGCGTACAGTTGCGCCAGCTGTATTAATTGTTGTACAATCTTTTGTAAAATGAAGTCTGAAGCATAAGACAAGATTTCTCGATAGCGTTTCGCCATGAACAATTGTATTGCTTGTAAGAAGAAGAGTGACTGTCTGCAATACTTTAACTTCTTCCATACCCAGTTCCATGAGCATCCATAAAGTGTCTGTAATATAACGTGCACCTTTTTGATCTACAGCTTGTTGAGTGATGATCCTTTGCATCATCCCTAAGCAAAACTGAAACCAATTAAAAAAATTTTACATTCATTACTACATACAAAAAAATTACATCAAAGCAGCAAACAATAATTCAATAAACAAATTAATTAAACCTTTATTATTTTCACATCTTTGCTTTCGCATCCTTGAACAAGTGGATAAAGAATTTGATTGACAATATGGTAAATAGAAGTCCCAGGATTATTTCCAACTGCTCTAAGCTTTCCAATACCTTCCTCACAAGACTAAAAAATAAAAAATAATTACAATAACAATGACAATTAAATATGATATATGATGATATTGTCACCGTATTGTTATATCAAATGACTAAATGATATGATAAATAATTATACATGTCTTATATTCACATACATATGCATATATAAATACTTACTTCCTTTATTTGTGGATACTTTTTTTTAGTTTCAGCACAAAGGGTTTTCAAATCACTTTGCAATGATTCTAAAAATTTGGTATTATTTTCCGGGCTATACCCGCTCGTCGTGCTTGTCATTGTATCTGCAATGTCAATAAATTCAATAAGTAAATTGGTAATAATTGTTAATTTTTTACATTGAGTAAAGTTATTTTACCAATATTTTATTTATACAAGCAGGTTGGTGTTACTCCATGATGTAATTAAGTTTTTATTATATATTTACACCAAAACAGTGTTTACGAAAATGACAATCTGACAAATAATGAGATGAGCTGGCAGGACGATTACAGGCTACTCAGAGGTTTGTGTATATGTATTTATATATTTCACAATTTTATGTCGGTACATATATGCCAGTGTATGTGTTGTGTTATATACATAGAAGAAAATACACGACGTGCTGCTTTTACTATAACTACACACCCACTGTTATTTGACCAACAGATGTCTCCAACATTCTCAATCATTAACAACATGATGGTATTATAGAGAGGTAGAGAAAGAGAAATTTTGTAGGAAATAATATGCACGATTTTACAATTTACAACTGCTGCCATCATTGGCATGTTCTTCAACATTTATATTGAAATATGTATGTATATTATACTTGCTATTTCTCTGTGAAATGTGCGAATGTCATTACAAAATACAAAAGTTGTATAAATATTGAATGTTTACATATATTATAAACAAATTTATATCAGTATTTTGTATAATAAAAATGCAAAAATAAAATTTCTTGTGGTAATTATGATAAAAATTTTTTTTATTTATATTTAAATTTGTTTTTTTGGTATTTATATATTAATTATATATAATTTGTAATTTTTAGATGTTTAATGTGCATTTTGTTTTATTTATTTATATAATATTTTATTGTATTTCATTATAGGAAAGATATAAGGACATTTATATTCACCTGGTTATCTGAATTATTATTTGTTTATGTAAAAAAATGTCACTTGATCGAATTCAGTATTCAGAAAAATATTGTGATGATAAGTATGAATATAGGTTAGTCGTAAACAAACAAGTGTTTGTATTTATTTGTTCAAGTATTTTGTCATATTATTTATAAATGAAGTTTTATTAAATTGAAATTAATGGTTATGATGATTTCAGGCATGTCATTTTGTCAGCTGATATGGCTAAGCATGTGCCAAAATCACATTTAATGACAGAAACTGAATGGCGAAACCTTGAAGTACAACAAAGTCCTGGTTGGGTTCATTACATGATGCATGGTCCAGGTATGACAAATAAACAAAATTATATTAACCTATAATCCATTTAATTACAATAATTTAATTTTCTTGTAAATTTTAGAGCCGCATGTTCTTCTATTTCGACGGCCAAGAACAGACATTCCAATAATTATTAGAAATGGCACCACTATTCAACAATCAGATAATCGTGCAACTTGCTGTAATTAATATTAAGACAAACAAAAAATTTATAACTTTCATCAATAATTAAGAATATGAATAAATTGTTACATTTGGAAATAACATAAATTGGAGGCAAAAATATTTATTGGATACATTTTATCATTCATATTTTAATTACTTATAATAAACCTAATCTGTTTCATATACAGCTTAAAGATCGTGAAAAACTTTGTATGATCTTTTGATTGCTCTTTACCATAACAAGAGAAAATTCAATATTATTACAATTAATATTTATGAAAAAAAAAAAAAAAAAGCAAACTAATATTTTACGAAGTAGACAGTTTATTTTTTATCGCGCAAGCTGAGTAATTAATGCAGCACACATCTCAAAAAATTCCATTGTATGATGGCCCGCTGATTGTGTTGGTAAAACCAATTCTAGAAATATATTGAAAAATATATATTATAATTTAATATTCTGATAATATATCATAAATATTAATATAATAAATATTATAGTGAATACCTTTCGTATAATCTTCTGTTTCTTCGTTGGGTAATGATTTAAAATCAAGAAGGAAACTCCTATGATCAACTTGATACAATTGTAACGACATCTTGCAATATTTATTATTTATTCGATTTTTATGACGCACTCTCACGCTAAAAGCATTAATTACTTTCCATTCCTGAAATAATTTTCAATATTATTACATTGTAAATATTATGATTAATAATTATACAAGAAAATTTCGCAGCATTACTTACGAAATTAAGAGATTTCATGGCGCGATAAACTTCATTCATAATGTCATTTGGCTTGGATTGTGATCTTATTCCTAAATGCCATTTGGCTTTTTTCGGAGGGGCGCTAGACTGAGATGTAGTTGATGATGTTGCCGTTGATGATGCTGCAGTTAATGATGCTGCTGTTACTGATGATGCTGCACTTGATGATGCAACACTTGATTGAGAGACTACAGACTCTTGACGTTCTCTAAATGCTGAAGTAAATAATTAATAAACCAATCAATAAAATATATAATACATTTGAGATTCAGATAATTTTTATATTTGTGCAACATTGAAGAAAATAAAAACTTACGTGCAATTCTTTCAGGATGAGGTCTCATTGGACTACTAGTCGATTCATTTGGACTAATAGCAACTGGAGGCGGACTAGAAGCCACATAGAAATCCTTTAATTCTGCTTTAGCAGCTTCATCAGCGATTCGTTTATTATCAATTATTAAATGATAAGCGATGGCCAATTGATCATGGGGATCGCCATTAAGCAAAGCTTTATGTACTTCTGCTTCATCAACATTGAATTTCTCACAGACAACTTGTATAGCGTCAATATCAACGACGGATGAATCTTGTTCAACTGGCGATGGAAATAAGTATGAAGGTAAATCTTTTTGGAACCATTCATGTTTTCTAAAAAATTAAATTGATTTGAATATAACTTTTTTTTTTTGGTAGATTATTGTTTTTATGATGATAAATTATATGCATTACTTTATATCCTCAATTGTTGCACGTTTCATTGGATCCACATGCATCATATGACATAGAAGATTAACTACAGTTCTATTTAAGTATTCGGGAATCGGGAAAATGCCAGCTGCAAATAATATTCATACTTGAATAACAATTTTTCGTTTTCATATTTCATTTGTTTATTAATATATTATGTATTTCCACTTACACTTGATCTTCCGAAATAGTGTAGGAACATGCTCATCGTCGAATGGTAGTGTACCACACAGTAGTGCATATAAAATCACACCACACGACCAGATATCAACTTCAGGTCCGGCATATAATTTACCAGAAATGACTTCTGGTGCTGCGTAATTTGGTGATCCACAGGAGGTACGTAAAAACTCACCATCCATCATCATATTCGAGAGACCTGTTCAAGACACAAATGAATTTTCATTATTTCTTCAATGAATATATCTGAAATTTGGAAATAAAATGATAAATTTGCTTACCGAAATCTGCTATTTTCACGTGGAGATTGTGATCGAGTAACAAATTTTCTGGTTTCAGATCACGATGGACAATCATGTGTCTATGACAATAATCGACACCAGAAATAATTTGTTGGAAGAACCTTCGCGCCTCGTATTCTTTCAATTTTCCATGCTTCACGATATACTCAAATAATTCTCCGCCAGATACATATTCCATGATCATAAATATATCAGTCGGTGTACTGATAACTTGATACCTTAGAAAACAAAGCAAAATGCCAACGAATAATTAATTAAAATATGAATTACATAAATATACGACTTTTCAATTATGTTAAAACTTTTGTTTACAATTTAATAATATGTGGATGCCGGAATAGTTTAAGATTTTGTATTTCCCTTCGAATTTTTCCAACGACATCTAAACTTTTAATTTTTTGACGATTCAAAATCTTCACTGCCACTTTATGCTTCGTTAGCATATGCTCTCCAACTATTAAAAAAAAAAAATTGGCATTCATAAATTTGCATTTGCAAATATTTAGTTACATAATTATTCATAAGAAATAAATAATCACTTTTGACTTTTCCAAATGTTCCGACCCCAAGTGTTTGTCCTAATGTATAATGGCCAATCTTAACAATTGGTTGTTGTAAAATTCCTTGAATTTTGTCAGTCATTATCGCAGATTCTAAAAAAATTCCATCATCATCATTATTATAAGACTCATTAATTTTATTTAAAATTAAATTTTATATATTTATTATACCTTATTTCTATACTTAATTCAGGAAAATATTAATTAATCATCCGTCGTGTAGTGACCCATCGAACAACTGGAAATGTAATAATAAGTCAGTACAGTTAAGAACGGATCACGCCACTGATTATTTCAATTATATAGTCAATATGTATGTACTACGTTTGAACACCTACTTTTCAAATCCATGTTTATTTTATAACAATTCACTATTTTCATTATGATCATGTTTATTTATATTGTTGTAATCGATAGATTACTCATTGTCACAATTCGAAAGAAATTCACATGTATTTAATATTTGATAAAAATAAAATAGTTTAATATGAGCGAAAAAAATTATATTGAAATATTATTTTACTATGACCATTCCTCAATGTCAGCACAACATGTATACTTAAGAATTTGTATATATATATATATATAGCAGAACAATATAAATTATTATTATTATTGTTTTTATTGTTATTATTATTACTTCAATGACTATTGTGTGTTGTTTATTATCTTCGATAGAAAGGCATCGATAAGAAAATATTCAAGGTATAATACACTATGTTTAATAAAAATATATATTGAACTTTTTGACATACAGAGGCGTAGTTTGCTGCTGCAGGTAATATGAGGTTATAAATGGCGGGAGTATTTGAATTTATTTGAAATGATTGAATATTGTTTTGAGGCATATTTTTATTTTTGAGATGTTTAATTTGAAAACAATTAACTTTACGCCATGTTGAACTCTGATTTAATTTTTTATGAGGTTTTATAAACTTCATAAACATTTAAGGTTATAAAAATTACAAAATTGTCGAGTCTGATGTGGAAATTATTATGTTCATTTAATGGTTCCATCTTCTGCCACCAGGCGTTATGTTATATCATTATCGAAATGTCAAATTCCAAAAAAGAGAAAAAAATAAAACTGTCTTGCCAGTTATCAGTTGTCACACACACATTGTTTGCACTGTCAGTGAAAAAACAGAACATGTGATTCGGATATAGAAGGTGTACATATTTATGTTATATGTTTCATAAATAATATATAAAAATATTTTTGTAGAATTTCTTATTTGTATCGATCATCAATGTAAATTAATCAATTAATTGGTTATACAAATATTTATATACATGCGATAATGAGAGAAAAGATAGAAATTGGTAACGTCATTATTGATTAAAAATTATTAATATATTGATAGATTAAATTTTTAAATGGTTAATTCTTTTTTTTTTCAGGAATCATCCCTGATGATTGCAGTCATGAGGGAACGATTATTCAAATTGCAAATCGTTTAGATGATTTACGATTGGCAGCCTCACATATTTTTCAGGATATTGATAATAAACTTGTTACATACAGTAAAAGATTATCAGGAGTAAAAGAAAAAGCTAATAAACTTCAGGACCAATTGATTTATTTGCAAGATAATATGAGTTTAAAGGCAATAAAAATGTACTCTGATGCAAAATATCCAGCATATTGTACATACCAAGAATATGAAACCATGATGGGTATTCCAATGAAAAATGAAGATTCAGTTGATGTCCCAACATCGAATATTCCATCTGAAAAACCATCAATTAATAATTCAACAGAATCTACAATAAAAGTTGAACATTACGCTACAGAATTGAACTTGAAAGAAAAATTACAATTTTATTATGTTATGAGCAAGCCACTGATTAAAAATGATACATCATTAACATCTAAATCACTTGCCAATCATGTATCATCCGTTAGTGCATTGTTATTTGGTGAAGACAATGTACCTGATAGACTGTCGCATATTTTCCAATCAAATGTTAATGATACTAAACAAATGGAAGATGCACCAGATTCAATTGTCCAACCATGGCACTCGTCAGATTTCGAATCGCCATCATATTTATATGCACCAACATTAGGCGAGGTTTGATTTTTCAATACATTTAATTTTTCCTAAAATATTATTAAGAATAAAAATTATCTACTGAATAAATTTTCATTATATTCGGCAGGTTCCTCAAATTGATGTACCAGCAATACTTCCAGATCTTCCTGGAATAGTTGACGATGAAAAATTCGTACTTGATCTTAGTTTTCAAAATCCAATTAATCCATCATCAGCAGTTACATCACCGACCTCTCGAATTGATTTTCCCAATGCAACATCTATAAAAATGGATGAAAAATTGCTCAATCTTCAAGATAGTACCCTCAATCTCCCAAATATTTTAGATCAAGGATATTCTTCTTCATCATTGCAGCCACCTTTACCAAAGCCACCACCGTCAGCATCATCAGTAGTTAATATTGAACAATCTACCTCTAATGCAACAACTCAGAACTCGTCAATGGTTCAAAATATATCTGAAACAATGCAACTATCATTGCCACCTCCTCCACCGCCACCACCGCCGGCACCACTTTCATCTTCTCCTCCTCCTCCACCGCCGCCACCACCATCAGCGAATCCATCACAACTTACTGAACGAAAAGCTGAAGTTAAAAATACTTCTACGTCTAAATCAACTGGAGATGATCGAACCAATTTAATGGCAGCTATTCGTGCAGCTGGTGGCGTTGGAAAAGCTAAATTACGTTCTGCAGTTTCGTCTGTTGAACATCCAAGTGATCGATGGTCATCGGCTTCAGTTGGTGGAGATTTAATTGCTGATCTTCATGCGAAATTGTCGCTACGAAGAAAGGGAATAGCTGGTGGAGGTATGACTGCAATGGAAAGAGTATCTCAATTAATAGCACCACCACCGCTTAATTCAAATGAGGCTGATAGAAATTCTACAAGTGAATATGATTCTCAACCAGATGCTGATGATTGGGAGGAATAATTATTTAATGTTATTATTGATACCCATCAGTTATTATAAATTAATGTTGAATATGATACAAATCAACCTTTTTATAACTGTAAATCTATTATTAGAAAATTTATTATGAATAAAATATTGGATATTATTTATATGATTACATATGTTGTTATTAATAAATGCTCTTTGGTTGATTAATATTTAATTATAGGGCAGCATTATTCGTGATAATGTACATCAACGAATAAAGAGCCAAAAATATTAAAATAGAGAGGGGGGATTGGCGATTGAGAGCCATCATCATTCGAATCATCTGTGAGTACTGAGTTCTCACAAAAGGCTGAAAGTAGCTGTGAGTTTATTGAAAAATTTTATTACATGCTGCAATGAAACATTAAATTATCTATCAATAATTAAATATTTTTAGATTGTTATAGAATAATAGATACAGCTTTGAAACATTAATTTAATAAATTTTTGGGGTTATGATTGTACAATGTACAAAACTTAACAATTATGCCGGTTGCCGAATGTTAGGTTAAGCTCTATAAAATTGAAACATATTTATATAATATATCAGAATGAAGATGTTAATAAATACCCGCGAAAAGTGCTTTCACTTTTCATTAGTAAACTTTGCAAAATTTTCATTTCGACGATATGCAAAGACAGTCAAAACAGTGGATAATAAATATACGAGTACCATATTATTACCACAAACAAAATTCCCGACAAGAATGGATAGCGATAAAAGAATAGAAATGGATAATTATTTAACAGAGGTAACACTCAGTTATAAATAATAATAATAATAATAATAATAATAATAATAATAATGTATTAATTCAGCATTTATTATTTTAAATAGAAATGTGGATTTATGGATTTGTATAACTGGCAAAGAGAGAATCTCACAGGACCAGATTTTATTCTTCATGATGGACCGCCTTATGCAAATGGTGTACCTCATATAGGTCATGCTGTTAACAAAATATTAAAAGATATTACTAATAGAAGTCGTATAATAAAAGGTCAAAGAGTACATTATATACCAGGATGGGACTGTCATGGTTTACCAATTGAACTGAAAGCACTTGCAAGTTCCAATGAAAAAATTTCTAATTTAAAACCTCAAAAAATTCGACAATTTGGTACGTTTTACAATGCATAATTACAAATTAAAATTTTATATTTTATTTTCTGTACTTAATATTTTAGTTTTAATTAATGAATTTTTCTGTACATAGCCAGGAAATATGCTGAAGAAGCGATAAAAAAACAACGTGAAGTATTTATGTCTTGGGGAATAATGGCTGATTGGAGAGAATCAAATTGTTATTTCACAAATACCGAAAGCTATATGGCAAATCAATTGAGACAATTCATCAATTTATACGAGAAAAAATTAATATTTCGAGATTTCAAGCCAGTATATTGGTCACCATCATCGAAGTATATTTTTATTTAGTTAATTTTATTAAATCATTCAAAAGATTATCACTCATTCACATGCTCATAGGACAGCATTAGCCGAATCTGAATTGGAGTACAATGAACAACATAAAAGTAAAACAGCAGTAATACGATTTGCATTGGTTGAACTGTCGGAGAAATTAAAAATTCTTGAAGACTGTAAAGTTTACGCTCTAACATGGACCACTACACCTTGGACACTTGTGGCCAATCAAGCATTGGCATATGCCAATGATATTTCATATTGTATTGCCCATGATAAACATGACAATCACTATATTTTCGCAGAGGATTTATTGAATAATATTGTAGAAAAAGTGGGACCTCTCATACCAATTTTAACTATTAATGGTAAATTCTCCTCTGGATATATTTTATATAAATTTATTACATACTACTTGATACTTATTTCTTTCAGGTACTGATTTAATGGGATGTAAATATGCTCATCCAATAACCGGCAGAAAAATGCCAGTTCTCCCAGCAAATCACGTCAATAATAAAATTGGAACTGGATTAGTTCATACGGCAGGAGCTCATGGCACAGATGATTTTCTTGTTTGCTTAGCACATAATATACCAGTAGTATGTACCTTATTTCTATAACATAATTATTCCAATTAAATAAAATAAATATATTTCATATTTATTGCAGTTATCGTTAGTAGATGAAGATGGTCGATACACAACTGAAGCTGGCAACGATTTTGCTGGGCTTGAAGTATTAAATGAAGGCAATGAAGCGGTATTGAAATACATTGGTGATAATGTTTTACATACAGATCAATTTTTACATAGTTATCCATATGATTGGCGAACAAAAAAACCTGTGATTTCACGTGCTAGCTTTCAATGGTTTATCAATACACAACAGATCAAGGAAGAAGCTTTAGTGAGTAGTGGATTAATGATTTACAATTTGATGCATTGCAATTTATTTTAAATGATTCATTCATTACAGGATGCATTGAAAAATGTACCTGTATATCCGAAGATACGAGAGACAAGTGGAATAAATGCTCTTGTTCAACAAATTCTTCAGCGACCTTATTGGTGTATATCTCGACAACGTTCCTGGGGTACTCCTATTCCAGTTTTGTATCACAAGGATTCTGGTGAAGTAGTGACAAATAGAGCATTTATAGAGAGATTGTGTTATTTACTTGAGCGCGATGGCAGTGATTGTTGGTGGGATTTATCTGTTGAAAAATTAGTTGGTAATAAATTATTAGAGGAACTAAATTTAGACGCAAATAAATTAGAAAAAGGAAAAGTGAGTATTGCATTTGTTATTTAATTTAGAGATGAATTTATTATTCAAATTTAATTAATATAAATATTATATGTTATAATTAGGACATTATGGATATTTGGTTTGATAGTGGAATTTCCTGGTCAGCTGTTTTACCTGAAGGACAACAAGCCGATCTCTATTCGGAGGGTTCAGATCAATTCAATGGATGGTTTCAATCATCTTTAATCACTTCGGTTGCACTCCGAGGTATTGCACCATTCAAGTAAGATGAATACAATAATTTAACGATATTTTGTATTTATAAACGAGAATTTATGTAGTAATAATGATGTTTGACATTGTTCAATAGATCGATATTCGTTCATGGATTTACCGTGGATGGTAAAGGACAAAAAATGTCAAAATCATTAGGAAATGTTATTGACCCAGTTGAAATTGTAGCGGGTGGAAAAAATCAAAAATCAAAACCTGCATATGGCATAGATACTTTACGGTAATGAATAAAATATTAGATATTAAATAAACAATTTTAATGTGATAAATTACAATCTTTTGATATGAAATTTCGTCTTGAAGATGGTTGGTTGCGAGTCATGGTGTTCAGCACAATCAAATTTCCATTACCAACAATGTTTTAAAAGACAGTGCTGAATCTGTTCAAAAAATTCGAATGATTTTACGCTTTCTCTTGGGTGCTTTACATCCATATAATGTATCAAATGATGAAACAACCGCAGAATATTCAGTATTGGACAAATACATGTTACATAAATTGTATCATTATAACAAAGAGGTAAACGATGCGATAATTAAATTATAAAATTGGAATAAGCATTGAAAAAATCATATAAATTTGATATTATTTACAGATTCAACATTACTATGATATTTATGAACATCATAATGTCTGTAAAACAATTATTAATTTTATTGCAAATGATGTATCAGCAATTTATTGCCATCTTGTAAAAGATACATTATATTGCGAAAAAGTAACTTCACCTCATAGGATTGGTGCGATAAATATTATTGGTGAAATATTATCTGTACTCACTCGGTCGATAGCTCCAATCATTCCGCATTTAGCTGAGGAAGTTTGGTTACATCATCCTGAAAATCTCGGTATTGATTAAAACATTTAGGGGAATGTTCACAGATGTGTAGATGACATTAATATTTTATTTATGAATATTTTTTTACCAGCATCTGTGCCGTTACATCATTCACAACATACTTTGCCGAACGCTTGGCATGCACCAGAAGTAGAAAAAATAATCAGAGCAGCTTTCAATATAAAGCGTTACGTAAACAAAACAACAAATGATAATACATTGTTATTTGATGCCATTGTAACAGTAGATTCAGAACAATATTCTGCATTGACGGTAGGTTTTTGATAATCAAATAATAAATTTAATTATTTACTTGCTAATTTCATTCACATTATTATATGCAAATTTTCAGCCTCTTCACTTTGATACGGTATCATCAACTTCAGAATTGTGTAATATTCTTCAAGTATCGAGTGTAACACTCTTAAAGAATCCAAAATTCACAACGCCAAAGGTTGAATTAAAAAAAATTGAATGTTCGTTATGCAAGCGATGCAGAAAATATCCAGAAGAATCGTCGGGCAATTTATGCGTTCGATGTAAAACTATTGTTGACATATCTTTCCATTCATAAACATCAAACGAATAATTAAATTGTTGCATAATTTTTATAGACGATCAACAATATAATTGCTAAGTTGTAAATGTTATTTGAATAAAACTTTCACTGATGAATAATTTTTTTTACATTATTTGAAAGTGCAGAAAATCACGATTGAAATTATACATTAATATATTAAGGAAATATTAATAGAAATTTGTTTGTGTATTAATAATTTGATTTAATTCAGTATATTTTCTACAGTACATATACATATCCACCATTTCGGTGCATGTACATACATTGATATAATATTCATATGCAATATAATATAGTTCAATAAGTTCAGTCAGGCTTGCAGTGACCGTTCAGTGACATTAAGCCGTATTATTGTCTGACACATCTTATATGATAAGCAAATTTTTATAATAACTATAAATACAGCGATAATTTAAATTAATAACTTAATAAACAAAAAAAGGCAATAAACTTTATGTTTCTTTTTAAAATATCTAATTATCAATCATAAATTTTTTAACTAGAAAAACACAAGTTTTAATACGTGCGGTATATTTTCAATTAGCATTTTGATATTTTAAACAAAACATGCTCCGAAATAAAATCTTTGACATATTATTAATATGTTTAAATAAATATTTACTTGATGCGGTAAGTAAATATGAAATTTCCCACATTATCGTAAAATAAAATTGTAATTTGTTAACACAACAGTTGAATATTTTTCAAAGCAACATTTCTTCAACCCATAAATTTCAATATATTGATAATAATATTAGTTTTAACTTAGATAATGTTCTACGACAATATGTGTATTTGAAATTATATGCATGTTAATTAATTATTTCACAAGTTTATAGCCAAAGTGTAGAGATATCTTATCTATATTTAGCTGGAAGCCTTCATTAGAGAATATAATATGTAAATTCTTTTTTTTTTTTTTCTTTTTGAGATTCTCATATTTGCGATTTCACTATGCAATGATGAAACCTTTAGCTTTTGTATGAAAATAATTGTGGAGTATACATCCTTGAAATTTATGTATTATAAATTCAAACATTTATGCAGTTGTGAAAATAATATAAGGTACAATTCATCATTTAAAATCTTTGTACCAAAATATTTTTCACACAATAATATTTTATATTCCATTCCAGAATTATCATTAAAGTCTTTCAATAACATTCATCAGAGTGATTGATATATTCACAAATAATTTTTTGAATTAATAAAATTTTCATATGCTGTATTTAAATACTTTTCATATTGATGATATTCATAATTTTAATATTCATATTTAATTAATATATTCATATATACATATGTAAATACATGCATATGTGTATAATGAAATAATTAGTATTTATTGTGAATATTAATTTTGGTTGCTTATATATTTTATATATATTATTATCATTGTCATTGAATTAAGATATTTATTGTCATGTGCACAATTAAGAATTATATGCATTTATATATTATTATATGTAATGATAAAAATGAGCAATGAAATCCATTTATTATCGAGATAATTTATAATATTATCCTCTGCTCGTTCACATCATATTGACATATGTATTGTTTATTTATCATTAATATATATAATAATATATATTATATTTATTAAATACATCTTTGAAATTTAAATATTTCACGACGTATACAATTTTTGTTGCTAATAATTATATAATATTTAAAATTTTTTTTTTATGATATGACACAAAGATACAATAAGTTATATAGTATATAGCCTTCATTTGATATTGCCTTAATTATTTAATAATATCAATTTATGATATTTATTAAATATAAATTATTATTGTCAAGACGATTCATTGCATATTTTATTTATGCATATCGTTTATATATCTTTGCATTTCATATATTATTTATATGTTTATATAATTAATATAGGTACATGACTGCTTTATCGATAACAAAAGTATGTAAATCATATTTATATAATTTATTGTGAAAGTTGCCGATTTTTAATATGTATTTTCAACAATTGTTTCATTGAAATTTATCAACAAATATATATATTGATTGTGTGTTTAAGGCTTCCCTCAATTAACAACAATTACTTTACCAGTTTGAATGTAGATATTTTAAATCGTACATAAATCACACAAAATTTTATTTTGATAAATTGAAGAAAAAAAAAACAAATTGATATAAATGTTTCATTTGATAAACAAATGAAAAATATATTAATGTTTGTATGTATGGTAATTGAAAATAAATATTGTAATGAAAAAAAATTATTGTCACTGTTGAGAAATGTATGTGAAATTCACATGAAATTAAATCAACCTCACGAACAAATGCGATGAGGTTGAAAATATCATTTGTTTATATCCATCACAGTATATAATAAATTATTTCTATTTAAGCTACAAATAATTAATAAATTACATTTCACTATTTTATTGTTATTATCATCATTTGTAATATTATTATTGATTATTGTCACCTTATCGCTTTTCAAAATTTATATAATTATTATTGGAATATCAAGTTTCAACGAAAATAGATTTATAATGTTACAAACTTGGATGATTATATCGAAAGATATCCATTACGTAAATAACATTTTCATTGAACTTTATGACAAGCCTAAAAATTTATTGTCAAATATTATTATCGTTATAGTAAACGTTGAATTTATTAAAACTTTGTGAGATGAAAATTTTAAGTTGTGAAAATTTTTTTTGAAGCTAACAATAATTTATTTTCGTTTATATTCTTGTATAATTAAAGGGAAATTGGTATATTGATACTTCACACTACATAAATACTAAATAATGCGGAGATATAGTTTCATCTAGAATGTTGATAGATGCACTGTCATAAAATATATCGAGAAAATATATTTGGAAGATAAATTAATTTAAAGAACCCTGTGTTATACATAGTAGATATGATGGAGCGTACGCTTTTTAGATAATAAATCTTACAGTGAATTATATTATGCTTTACAATTGGGTAAAACAAAAGTTTTGCCATTTTTTTTTTACAAGATTAATTTATCATATTTTCTTCAGCCTTATGTCAAAGGAAGCGATAGCATTGAAAAAAAAAGTTTTTCCCTTCGCTTCATTATATAATCAAGAATGATATATCCATATGTATATAATATAAATATATTTTTATATATATACATATGTAAATTGAAAAAGCAGAGTCTTGATATTTTTTGTTGTACTAAGGAAATATTTCATTCACTATAGATACATTTATTTAGGAATCTAGAATTTTTTTTTTCATTTAGATAAAGATCAAAATTCGCGAATGTTTCCATCGGAAATTATACGCACAGTCGTGTAGTTTTATATTTCTTTCTATATATCGAACTCGGGTGATTAATGATCGACAAAATTTATTTTCAAAAATTTTCGATCATAAATTGATTGCAATAAACTCTCGCTTTGGAGTTGAATAAAAATTTTCACAAATATCGAACGTCTGATTGAATATCATAATTATATATAGAATCGCACGCTTTATAAATATTGAAATTAAAATTGCCATTGTGGACATTTGTTTTTATGCCCAAAATTGATATTAATATCGACAAATTCAATTCCAATATTATTTATCTTATTACTATTATTATTCTTTTTTTTTTTTTCATTATCGTATATCCGTAAAGAAGATAGAACAATAATATATTATATGAATTATTATTCCACAGAAATTTTGAACGAAAAAAAAATTAAGATACTGACGAAATTTCGGTAAAATTGAATTTGTTTTAATATTACAAGTAAAATATCATTTTGTTATTTTACTTTATAGAGATGCGTTTAAATTTGAATTTATTTTGAGGCTTCAATATAATTCTGATGGAAATACATACCTACAATATTGATATTGTCAACACCAATTGATATTGTTGATTGCTCGTGTTGGGCAGTTATTCATTTTATATCGAATGTTCCTCGTTTTATATTTGGTGCATTGATTCATATTAATGTAACATGGAATTGCGATTATATCCATCATTTCCCTGTGAATATAAAATATTATATAATTGCTGTATAATATCAAAACAATAGAAACAAAATATGATATTAATTTATTAAATGAATTATTAATATTATCAATATTATTACCAATAAATTATCGCTAAAACTTGACAAACTTGGAACATATTGCGACGGTACAAAATGATAATTAACATTTTTAGGTTCCTGATATGGTTGCATTAAATTAATATTATGTCGGCGTAAATTTGATTCATCAACACGTCGTCTTTTCTTTGTTATATCATTCCTTGCAGCAGCACGAGCTGCCATTTCCTCAGCAATACGCTGATCCTAAACAAATAAACAATATTTCCTCATTCATATAATTTATTATAATTAAAAATAAAATTTCATTTTCAATATTTAATCAAATATATATCTTTTAAAATTTATTATAAAATACACATACCTGAAGTTCACGAGCTCGTTCAGTTCTAATAAGTTCCTTGAGATGCTGAAAGCTGCCAGCTTGTGATACATGCGATGATCCACCACCAACACGAAAATTGTATTGAGATATTCGTGAATCAGGTGGTTGACGATTAATAGTACCATACATTTTTGCTACTTCTTCAAATGCTTTTATACGATTGGGCTTTCCATTACGTAATCTACTTTCAGCTGGTGCTTTATGTACCATTTTACCATAGACAGGTGCACGTCCACCACCACGATTGCGTGCCTGCTCTTCTCGTTCATCTAAAATTAAAATTAAATTAAATTCCAAATAATTATCCAACTATATAAATAACTCTTAATATAATTTTAAAATTAATAGAGCATAATAATATTAATAAATATGTTTACCTCTGTATCCAAGGAATGATTGGGATCGTACAGGATATGTTTCCCAAATGTTATATGAAAATGGATCGCGATACATTGGTAAATCATTAGTAATTTCTGCAGCTCGACTTTGTCGTTTACTGTATCTCCACATAGCGCGCAATTCTTCACACGTGGGCTCGGCTTTATTGCGTCGATCTCTGTATGCAACATGGCTCACCATTGTTGTGTGGGCTTGTAACGAATCATCGGCAAAGTGTTGACCTTTTGCCGAGTTTGTTATGATGCATGAATGTAGAATAAAAATACTAACCAATGTCGCTGTTATTTTCATGTTCTAGAAAAAATTAAAATTATCATTCACAAAAGAAAAACGAATTATTAATTAAAATACAATTAAAATTATTTTTTATATGTATATGTATTTTTATAATTATTATTATGTTTTTACCTTTTTATTGTGATGGTTCTAGATTTATTTAATCGAATTATTGAGTCAACGATATTACTTCTAAGTTAATACAGTTTTTAATTACTGGATATGTTGTAGGGTATTTTCCGAATTGTTAATGATGGCACTGTAACAAATGTGAATTTATTGTGTGTATTTTTTTTTTATTGTCACTGTGTAGTCAAGAAACAAAAAAATAAATAAATGAAATGCAAACCTACGTAGTTGGAATAAATGTTACTGCTCACGTGCGAAATGCGAACCGCAATAAACTCAAACAATGATAAGTCTTAATGGAACTTGAATGAAATACCGGTAAAATTGCGTAGGTTGTAAATTTTATATTACATTGATACATATTGTGTCTTTATATAAATTTATATATGTAAAAATAGAGGTTAGAATGAAGCAATTAACCATAATAGTCTACTTTTTTTTTATTTTTATGATAGAATAATATCATAAAAACTTTCCAAGTGCAAACACACATATAATGGTTGGAAGTCAATCGATTTATGTTTTATGCCCCGCCTCACAAAGTTGAATATTAAATAATAATTTCATTTAATTATCTTCTAAATAATTATCAAATAAATATAAATTTTCTCTGTAAAAATTCATTTACTTTTATGCGACACTATTCCAATAATTAATTAAAAAAATATTTTCAAATTTTTAATTATTATTATTTCGTGCATTGATTCAGGATGTCTATCAACATATTCTATTGAATATTATATGAACAATAAACATTTGTCAATATCACTGTAGAACTGATGAAGATAATTTCCATATTAAATAATAATTTCTATTTACTATTCATATTGCATAGAAATCACAAATAATAAAGGACTATTATTATTCACTGCAAATATTTGGAATAATTATTACAAACATATACAAACAATGTAATGTAAATAAATATGTATGATCTATTTATTTGATCTATGTATTAATATACTTTATGATTGTTTTAAAATATATATCGAAATGTTTCAACTCTCTATTTTGTTCCCTATCCTATGGAAATTTATTATTTATCGTCAAGTTTGCTATGCATATTAAATTATCGACCATGATACAGAGCAAATCGAATAAATCAATTACAGAAGCTATATTGATTCACACACAAATATTGTTTATACTCAGAGAGGATACGTGAAATTAAATTTACCCATCGATATTTTCAATCAAATTATCTCCTCGTACAGCTGTATACATTCACAATATATTTTCATCAAGCTATTATATAGACATTTTAGAAGATGAAATAAAATTAAACGCAGTAGTTTCAAATTGAATGTTAATTAATTTTCTATCAAAGATTAATTCAAGTATTAATATATATTCTTGTCTTACAAATAATATTAACTGACAAGCTCATTTAGGTATTATAAATAGGAACGTATTATTGACCTTGCTACAACATCAATGTTCCACTTTCGATTTATTTATTTTTTTTTTCTAGCTGATGTCAAACACCAGTTGCAACAAGTGCTATCAACTGCTATTTTATGTATTACTTTTTTCTTGTCCGACCTTCTGGTCACATCTCATCTCAAATCACCATGTTCATCCTCATGTCCTAACACCATTTTTACACCTCCAAATAATTCCATAAAACAAACAAAGAACTCTGAAATGGCCGTGCAAAAATAAACGTTCAAATGTTCCAATTAAATAATTCACCTGCATATATATACAAATAGATAATTAAAACAACAATGTATCTTTATATCAATCATGAATAATTTATTCATCAAAGTTGTTGCATTAAAGTAAAATGTGATGTTCGTGTGAAATAAATACTTGATGAATAATGAGTATACTTGAATATAAACAGCACGACTCCCGGGGATTTGAGAGGCCAGCCCGGCGAGCATAATCTTCCGGTTGACCTTTAGAATTAGCCAGCAAGGAAACGAACAAGAGAGAAATAACGTATATATTATACCTACGCTACAATTCTTCAATAAATAATAATACGTCCAAATAAAATAACTGCATCGAATTAAAGTAAACTCTAAATTAAATATATTCAGAAAATATTCCTGTTTGTATAATTAATTTAAATTATATTTAAATAATTCAAGTTAATTATTTCCAATATCTTTATCTCAATAATAATAATCAATTTAACAAAAATAAATATCTATATATATATATATATAAATAATGCTGACCGTAAACTTGATAATATAACTCAACTATTGGATGAATAGAATGAATGAATGAATGGAGGTAAATGATGTGAACGAAAATCGGGAGAAGAGTCAGAAATGTTGAATGAAAACGTAAAATATATATTTAGTATGTAGTATAGAGAGATATGATATAATAAATTTTGCACTAACCTGACGTTGTTGGTTCTGGTTGCAGCCACTGTGTTCACCGGAAACTGTGTGAACCAACTGATGTTGTAGCGGCGACGAAGCAACGGTGACGCTGAAGCCTCCTCCAACGCCTCCTCCACCACTACATTTCTTCAATGCGGGCTGGTCGCGTTATTTGCGCGGGGTGTTCTTTGAATTCCATCGTGCGCTGTATATACTCTGGCTTTTTCACTCGTATACTCCTTCATTTCATTCTCACTGTCTCGCTTTTACCCTCCCTCTCGTCTTTCACAATTCACCCCTCTTTTTCTGTCCCTGTCAATTTCATTTGCTCTTCTGTGTATAAGCCCCGCAAAATTTTTTATTCGTTTACTTGGTTTACTCCCATTCTCCGACTTCTTCTTCTTCTTCTACAAGCCCCTGTTTCATCCCTGAAACGACAGCTCGTAATATCAGTCAACCCTGTGGCATACGTCGCATTTGTCTACCAGTTGGTTTCTTATTTTCTTCAATTTTATTCAAACGTATTGGAATAGTAATAATCTATGTTTCATTGAGAATACTTCAGCCTGCATTGTAATGACTATTATTTTAATGAGAGATTTAATTTGATGGTGTATAAAAATGTAACAATTTACATTATACATTTTTACTTTAATCATCAATCATTTTTTTATTTTTTCATAGATATTTTTGTACAAGTTTTATTGTGAGGGGAATATCAGTTAGAATTGTTGGATAACAACGATTAATCAAATGTTATTTAAAATTCCACACTAGTCAAAAGTTTATAATAAATTATAATAAATAATAAAAAAATATATAATAAAAAAAATAATTATTGCAAATTGCATTCCAAAAAAATGTTTACATTTGATCTGTTTAAATCCATCAAAAGTTTTTAATATTGTTAATTAACTATTGTAAACAAATGCCAAATATCACGTAGGATCAATATAAATATAAAATAATTAAAAATTGAATATTTATATTTACTTAATAATTCAATTGAATGAATTAGAGCCTGATAATTAACAGAATTATTCTACACTCAACAATTTTATTAATTGCTAATTATAATGAATAAATTTATTATAAATACTATACATCAGTTGCAGTGCAATGCATTAAATTTAATTAAACTCATACAAAAAAAAAAATAAAAAATAATAATATACTAATTTTAAAATCATAAAATGTAATTAACATTTAACAGTAAACAATTAAATGAAAGAAAGTCATTAAAGCAATAAAAAATTTATTATTCATTCCCTGTATAATAAGTTAATGACATTTTCAACGCATATATTTGTGACTAGATAAAGACACAGTTGGTTCATTCATGGCAATCAATCTTCAGCAGCAGTTGAGAGGGAGGTAACCCAAATTGTATCCAGCCCTGCTTATATCCACCATCCAAATTCAGAGCACTTCCCTAACTCTGTATATGTATGTATACATACAATACATATACATAAAACAACCCTTACGCCCCCGCGCTTGCCAATAGCGAATCTTACGTTCTGTGTTGGAGTACATCATTTCATCCCTTCAACCCCTTGGCCTCCGCCTCTCACTTCCTCCTCCCTGTATTTCAAAAAATTTCAGAGTGGGAGTATACCCATTTCTCCACCTACGCAATCGATAAACAGCCTAACATTTCTACTGAATGGATTGTACCATCCGCGCGTTCTTCATGCTTAATGCTACACCCCCTCTTCTCCTTTGGAATTCCCCTCGTTATTGATTACTACGCCTGAGGGGGATGCTCTATCGACCCGTCCAGCTGTACAGCGGTTCATTCATAAATCTTCAAATTCATATCTTGTGTGAGCATCACGTTGACACGAAAGAATTTTATTCATCAGCTCGTTTGATGAATTTTTTTTTTTTTATTACAAAAATAGTTTCTATCCATTATTCATATGTAATTATATATTATTCAATAAGCTGTTGTTTGAAGGAGTTTTACGTTTTATGATTAAATTTTTTTTCATTGATGGATGTGTGATTTTGATTTAATTTTTATGTAGGTTTATGGGTCATGACGAAAAGAGAGACAGGATTATAGATTTATTGCTGTATTATTTAATAATTTAAATCAAATTTATTGCGAATGACGAAAAATTTTACTGGAAAAATAGATACAATTATTTAGATTTCCAACGTTAAGTAGTATTACTTGAAAAATTATCACTATAACATTAAAAATTTTGTTCTTTTTTGTTATTGGTTTTTTTTTTTTTTTTTTAATTATTAAATTATAGTTTATTATTATATGTAGTATATAAGTCTGTTTGCAATTAGTAATAAAAGGCAAATTAATTTCGAAATTTATGCCATTGTAACGATCAACAATTAAATACATGTCATTTTAAATTGCATTCTCTCCTGATATTATTTTGTTAAATCATTTTTGTATTACATTTATATATGTATATATATTTATATTAAATGCAAATAAATTGGTTAGTGAGATTTCAAACTCTGTCACTCTAGTACTAATGAAGCACTTGCGTAGCTGACTGAACTGTCAGTTATATTATTGCATTGACTGCTTTGGGCGTATTTCAGAAATTTCAAGTTCATTTTCTGATTAATACAATTCTCTTTGAAACTTTGAATAGCCTAAAATAATAAAAAATAAAGGCAAATTAATTTTTTTTATTTTTATTATATTAAATGTATGTAATATATATTTCCAAAATATATTAATATTAAAATAAAATACAATACTTACTTGCAACAATACGCCAATAGGATGACGGCCGCATATAGTATTACCATATTTTTTCAGATACTCGGTGAACGAAGTAGGATTTAATGACTCAATTATGTCCATGCCCTGAAAAAAAAATTAATTTTCTAATAAATCATACGAGTAAAATTAATTTTATTAAATATCATCAATGTATTCGCTGATAAAATACCATCTTATCGAGGTTCTGAATTGATCTGTGAATAGGACCACATGATCGGTCATAATAAGTATAACGAAATCGTTGTCCCCAATGACAAAAATCTGATGAAATAACAAATAAATTCTGCGGATCAGCAATATATGGTGCTAATAATTTTCCATAAATTGCTTCTTTATCAGGACTCAATGATCCCACCAAAATTGGTATTATTGTAAATTCATTTTTAAAACTAAAATCAATTGAATAATTTAATTGTACATTGAAACTTTTAATAATTAAAATAATTTTTTGATTTTATAAAATAAACTTACTCTTGCATTACTTTAGCAATGAACGGCAATTGCATTTCAATACTGTGTTCATCTTCATCTGTATTCATATCCATCCATTCAAATTGACCAGTCTCTTCCAATTCTCGACATACTATAATTATATAATTGACGTCAATACATTGAGAGAAAAATGAAAAAAAAAAATGAAGTTATGATCGATGTAGATTTAAAAATTCATGCCTTCTTGATCAATGGTTAAATCGTAAAGTGGCGTTCGATACGTTGAAGCAGAAGATAATGCACAGCCAGGAAGTCTTACATGATGCGATGGACCCAAAATGAATATTCTACGTCTAAAGAAATAAAATAAAAAGAAAAAAACAATTATAACCATTTCACAGTGATGATAAAATTCCAAAATTTCGACAATAATTTTTTATTAAAAAATTAGGTGATGAATCTTACACAACAACAGGGCTAATTTGACGATATGCAAAACCTGCACATCCACCGCAGTAGCTATAGCCTGCATGACTGTAAAAAATTATATCAATATTAATAAACACAAATAAATATTTGAATATAATTTTTTATTTTTATTTTTTAATCAATTACTCACGGAGCTATTATAGCTCTGGCAGGACCATGAGATAAATCAGCAGCATTCAACCAATCTTCTAATTGTTTACTCAACTCATATCCTGAAATAAAAAAAAAAACAAATTAATTAAAAATGGTCAAAAATTTGAGCAAAAAAAAAATAAACAATCAATACATATCATAAAAATTTATAAATTTTACATACCAGAATCCGTATACCAACTGCCGGCGTGGGTTGCTCGTCTGGTTAACACCATGGCTTCAAAACAAGAGTATGAGCTCAATGACCCCTTGAGGGTAGCAGGTGTAAATGTAAATATTTTATCACAAGAATGATTTTGATTTGTTGTGAATAATCTTCTATCTATATATCGTCACTTATTCTCTGTAAATTCGTTGAAATTTATTAATAACTTGTATGTTTATTGTTTTTTCAACTCACTATCGATGATTATATTCAACCAAATCTTACAAACTCATGATGCAAAGAGTTAATTTATACAATTAACAATAACAATAATATCGACGCGATTGTCTTCTTCTCAATACATTGGCTTTTTGCTAGTGGATTCCTATAATAATGTAGTATGGAGAAGGGCAAACTCACAGTATTTTTAGATCACAACGCCCTCATCATTGTTAATATATATAATGATCACGTCACACTGTTTTTTTGGGCGAAAGTGGAATTATTTTTTTCATAGTACATGTAACAACCGTTTAAGATAAGTGGCGTTGATGGTCATTTCCAAGAATTCAGATCATTTGTTATAATCAATGTGGTTATCAATGTCAAAAATTTTACGTCAATTTGCCATTTTTATTAAAATTTTATGTATGATTAAATAGTTGTACACATTATTTTATATACTGAAATCAAAATTTGATATTTACTATTTAATTTGTATGTTAATTATCGCAATTAAATATATTTGATTGGATATGTACTAAATTTTGTATACAATTTTGAATAATACATCAATTCTATATGAATATTACTGATTAATTTTGAATACAAAAAAATTTACATATACAATGCAAAATAATTTAAAACACAAAATTTGTTTATTTAGTTTACTGGCATCATTGGAATTTATAGGTTAAAATGCAAAGATTATCATTAATTATGGTTCATATTTCAATTTATTAGTATACATAATATTTTTATGAATATTTGAATTTCCCGCGTCAGTTACAAGAGATTACTACGTCATCACGAAGCTGCGGCTTTTATTTTTGAGAGATTTTTTAGATGGTAGAACAGAGAGTGGCGGACCATATAATAATACTATGCCAATGGTCCAGGTGCCAAATGATTCCCAACCCCAGGTATTAGTTGAAGGACTTGAAAGTGGTGGTTAGCGGTGTTTGCAAGTATAACCAATTGTCAATGTCACTTTGACGCAACACCAGATCACCACAATACGAACAAAAAGTTGATGAGAAACAAAAGACAAAAAAAAAACCAATAAGTTTTCAATTAAGCCGACCGACTCGATATAAAATAAAAAATATCACAGTAAAAAATTATATCAATAATTTAAATTAGTTCAATCGTGTATTATAGATAAGAAAAGAGTGATTAGCCACTGCCATAAATTTTGCTGTAAGTTTAAGAAATATTTATTAAATATAATTTCAATTTTAATAATTATCTGTAAGTTCTATAAATTCATATTTGATTTTATATTTTCCAGGTGAAAAAATAATTAAATAATTAAATAAATTTATAACTGACTAAAATATTGGTCATAATTTGAAAGAGAAAAATAATAGAGAAAATATTTGTGAAGATGACGAGCGGACAAGTAAATCAATCATCTGCTGTTCCTCAGCAATTTAAATTGTTACCAAAAATTATAAATGGTGGTATTGCTGGAATTATTGGAGTATCAGTGGTATTTCCATTAGATTTAGTGAAGACTCGTCTTCAAAATCAAGTGATTGGACCTAAAGGAGAGAAAATGTACTCGTCCATGTAAGTTTACATATGTATTATTTATATTCAAAGAAATTATTATAATATGGATAAATTTGTGAATTAATTTTATGTTATATCTTAGGTTTGATTGTTTTAAAAAAACATATAAAGCTGAAGGATACTTTGGGATGTATAAAGGATCCGGTGTGAATATTCTTCTTATTACTCCTGAAAAAGCAATAAAGCTCACGGCCAATGATATGTTCAGACATTATTTATCAACTGGACCTGGGTATGAATTAATTTATTTTTTAATACTTATCTTGCGATTTTTCAATCCTGACCAATTGGTAGGGAAAGTTTAATTAATATTAAGAATTAGAGAAAATTATATTGTCATTACTTATAAAATTGGCAAAGTCCTCATCCCCAACATTTAGCAATAAATCTTATTTTTTACACGAATCATTAGGAATCAACTTCTCATCAACTAAATGCCAAAAATGACCTGGTTTTAAAAAAATATTTTCCAGTTCAAATGTTTGCATCTCAAGTCAACATTATTACTGAATCAGTAGGTATATTTCATTCGATAATCCCCACAGTATTCCACCGCAATAGATTTTAACACTATAGGAGAATTGGAAAAATTTAATTTAAATTTAACAATATTTTAACTATCAAATACAATAAATGAACATATACTTTGCCTAAAATTCCCAAGAATTATTTTGTTTTATTATGTGAATTCAGGGAACCATTGCCATTGGTACGTGAAATGCTTGCTGGAGGTTCGGCCGGTGCTTGTCAAATAATAATTACTACGCCAATGGAATTATTAAAAATTCAAATGCAGGACGCTGGTCGAGTAGCCGCAGCTGCAAAAAGCGGTACGTAATTTGATTCTATTCATTTTAATTGTATTAATAAATTCCATCCGTTAATTCTCCCACTTTATATCATTAACAATGTACAAGAAATATATTTATATTAATTCTAAAATTCCCTCTATATTTTTACAGAAGGTAAAACACTACCAAAAATATCAGCGTGGTCATTGGCAACTGATCTGTTCAAGAAAAGAGGAATTCTAGGACTTTATCAAGGAACTGGAGCGACTGCATTGCGAGACGTAACATTTTCTGTGATATATTTCCCACTGTTTGCTCGATTAAATAATCTTGGACCTAAACGTGAAGATGGATCTTGTAATTTTGCATTTCATTTATCAAATTATTATATTATTAATTATTTTTTTCATCTTACTATTAATTATCTCTTTCAATTCTATAACAGCGGTATTTTGGTGTTCATTTCTCGCTGGATGTGTCGCTGGTTCATCTGCCGCATTGTTCGTTAATCCATTCGATGTAATTAAAACAAGACTACAAGCAATCAATAAAGCACCGGGTGAACCAACATATAATGGAGTTCTTGATTGCATAGGGTATGAATTTGTTTTGTAATTCATAAGCTTGTATAATAAATTACTTCAGAATTCGTTAAGAGTTAAGAAAAATGCAGGAAGATAATACTAACAAAAATTATATGATTACAGGAAAACATTGAAGAATGAGGGACCAACTGCTTTCTTTAAAGGTGGCGCATGCAGAATGATTGTCATTGCGCCATTATTTGGAATAGCACAAACTGTTTACTACCTCGGTGTTGCTGAATACTTGATGGGCCTAAAGTAAAAACTGCCGTATATAAATATATGTACACATATAAAACATGTGTAACTCAACGTCCCTTCCAAGCTGACAATAATACAATTTAATGTAAGATAAATGAATTCGAATATGTTTATATGAAAAAAAAAAAAGCAGACGCTCCAAGAGGAGCCGGTGCTTGTTCATACATAATTTTTCCATCACTTATATGATGGTGCCATAATCTTTATGCATATACATGTATATGATTTTTTTTAATCATTACTTTAGTTATTGTAAATTGGAAATGATTTCGTCAACTAGTCATTGCTGTTAATATTCCTACATTTGTGCTATGCGCATTTATAGTAATTATTTTTTTTTTTGAGAATTTCATGTCTTATGAGCTATTAGTAAACTAAAATGTGTGGTAAATCTGTCAATTAATTGAACTCTATAATGTCCGATATACTCTACTGATACATAGATCAATATTGAGGATAAAATTATTCAGAATTTATCGTTCAAATTGTTGTATCTTTAACGTTACCGCTAATGTTGGAATTTATTAATTGTATTGTAAAGCTCAATAGTAATTATCATCATCGAATAAAAACATATTTTATTAATGTTAATTGAAATTATAGCATATCTTGGATCGTAGTCTTAATACGAAAAAAAAAAATAAAGAAAAAATATTAAAAAGTGTTGCAATTCAGTTTGTATATTATTATTTTAAATTATAAGTTGTCGATTGTTTCAATTTTTTAACATTTGGTAATATTAAAAATAACCGTATATAAATTATATCATTTGAATTATTAATGGTTTTTATTTTAAGCAGAATAAAATTTTAATTTTTAATAAATATGGCAAACAATAAACAACGTACAAGTAAAGCAAAGACGGACGCAGCATCCCATGACAAAATTATGAAAATCAGTCATTTAGAATATCTTTATGATCCGCATGTACTTGAAGATGGAGCAAAAAGAGTGTTTGAAATAGACAGACAGAATATGGAACTAATGAAAACATTAAATCTCATCATACGATCAAAAGTATATAAAATCAAAAAATAATAAATTTCATATTCATGGACGAATATAAATAATTATCCTTAATTACGCAGGGTAAAACAGATTGTTGGATGAAGGAGAAGAAAGTAGGGAAAAAAGTTTCCGAATTACGAGAATTACAAGAATCGAATATTGAAAAAATAGAAAAAGAAAATAAGGATCTATACAACAGGATACGAACGACTGTTGCTAAGAATTCCACTGTATCTACAGCACAAGATTGGAAAAAAATTGAAATATCAAAGAAAAATAAATCCAAGTGAGTTGATAATGAAAATGTGATAATCACATATTCATATATGTATACATACTCTATGTATATACATAATAGATCAGCGTCGAGTAGAAACTCTGATCGAGCATCAATAAAGAAAAACTCAGTTGAATCATCAAAGTCGCGTCAGTTAAAAATATCAAAAAGCCCCAAAACGTCAAAATATTCACGATGTTTTTTTGATATAGAAGTAATTAAACCGAATCGAAAATTGGGAAGAATAATTCTGCAACTTTACACTGATATTGTTCCAAGAACATGTGCAAATTTTATCGAACTATGCAAAGGTGTCGATGGAATTTCTTATAAAAATACGCCATTTCATCGTATTATCTCTGGCTATTTATGTCAAGGTGGTGATGTAACAAATTTCAATGGAAGTGGTGGTACATCAATTTATGGAGGTGACTTTGAGGATGAAAATTTTAAATTAAAACATACTAGTCCTGGTATTCTTTCCATGTGGAATAACGGAAAACACACGAATAATTCTAAATTTATATTAACTTTCAAGGAGCTCGAAGTATTGGATGGAAAAAATGTTGTATTTGGAAAAGTTATTGATGGTCTGCCAATCATATACAAGGCATATTTTATTACCACACTAATATTGTTAATTATTACAGTGCCACAAATAGATTAATTAATGAAACAGATATTTTACTGTTATAGATAGAAGAATTCGGTACGAAAATTGGGAGGCCGAGAGAGAAAGTGATAATTTCTGAATGTGGATTATTCTGATAAAAAAAAACATTATTAATCATCATGATTTCAAATATGATTCTAATTATTTCTGTACATGTTTATTACATTATATAGTAATCAATAAATACTCTACCATACATTGATAATTATTATACTTATGATTTTTTATGCGTGTTTGCTTTTATTTGATGGAACTGGCAATCGAAATTTAGCCAATTCAACTTCAGCTTCAGCAAAACTATCAACATGATAACAAAAATATTCTGGATTTTTATATTCTTTATCTTTCGATGCATTAGGTCCAACAGCTGAAATATAAAACGCATTTAAATTTTATAATCACCTTAGAACTTACATTATGAATTTAATTTTATGTTAAAATGTAAACTTGCGTTGGTTTGGAATAGCAAGACATTTTTCACTTAGTCCAGGAACATTTGGGTTTGGAGATGATGAAACATTTGCTGACTTTTGATTTCCAGTGTGTTTCATACAAAATTGCATAGGAATTTTCAACGTCTAAATAAAAAAACAATAATTCAAGATAAATTATAAATATTTTAATTATTAAAATTACATTTATTAGTAGGTTATGAAATATAAAATAAATCTTATTGAGCATACCTGTTGATGATAAAATTTATTGATAAATTTAAACATCTTTGAATAATTGAATAATTCAAAAAATTATTATGTATTTTTCTTATCTATTTATTAATAATAATATCAATATTATTACAAATTCAATTCATACACGGATTAATTTACTAAATAAATATGTGAGTTTGCAGTGAAAAAAGTCACCATTAGTTATAAAGTATTCACAAGATGGCGGTAATGATCACTCGTTGTCATAGGCTGACATTTTCAAATATCTTTTATGATTGGCTGAGAGAAATTTTGAAGTTTACGTAATTTAGATTGTAGGTTCAGTGTACTGACAGTGGATCTAACAGTCTTTTAATTGGAACTAAATACTAATTATTGCTAAAAAATGGACCAATGTAAATTTTTCTCGATAAACCTCTTAGTTAATTTAATCAATTTATTCTAATATAATTTATTTTCACAAAAAATTTCATTGAACTACTGCCATTTAAATGATAACAAATATATTATTACATGTGAAATCTAACCTATATAATAAATATCATCTATACGTAAAACAAGAAAAAAGTTATTAGTTTATTGGTATATAATGCATAATTTTTCTTCACAGATTCCAGGGAGACTCCTTTGGATATTGTAGGTATCACATGGGGCAAACCTGGTTACTACGATTCTCCAGAAGGAAAAAATCCTTGGGAAAAAGTATGGGGACTTACCAAATTTGCTATTCCTACGGGAATATTCTTTACCACTGCTGATGCCATATTTATAACACAAGCACGTAATGCTCTTGAAGCTGCAAATTGTTTCGGTTTCTGGATGGTTCCATTCGTCGGGTTATCTGTAACATTTTCATCAATAACATATATAGCAACGAATGTAAGAGGCAAAGATGATAAAATAAATTATGCTTTAGGAGGTATGAAATTATTCCAGTATTTAAATTTAACTTTATTTGAAATTATGTTGAATTATAAAAGTTAAATACATTAGTCAATTAGTTGACATAATTTTTATTTTATTAATTGTAGCTCTTGCTTGTGGACCCGTTCTTCATGCCTGGAAGCGATCAACTGAATTTTCCTGTTGGGGAGTAGCAATATTGATGGCTGCAGCAATATTAAAAAAAGATTCGATACAGAAAGGATGGGAATTTCACCCTGCCTTTAGACAAACATTGGGAAATTATACTTACGATTTCTCATTGGTATCGGAGGAATGGCCAAGAAGACCAATATAAAATGGTTATTGATAAATTCTTTTCAGAAATATATTGTATCTCAATTATTTCAGAAGATAGTATACTACGATGTTTGAACTTTTAGATAAATTCATATGGATAAATCAGTTCAAATTAGCTGATAATCAGTATATGTGGTTACATCTAATTAAATAATAATGAATCGATACAGAAATAATTCTTGAGACATTTTATTTGATTATTTATGTTTAATATATGAAATTATGTACAGAATGACAGTGATTTATACTGAATACAAAATATGTATAAAATTGGAGTATCATAAATGTTCACGTTAAAGTTTCTCCTTTCGTGACCTGCAGCCATATAAAATTTAAAAGTATGTATAAAAAATATTTATATTTGTTTATTGAAAGTATTTTATTCAATTGAACTCACGCAAGCTTCTAAGTATTCAATTCTTCGTTCTAAAGTCGTGAGTTTTTCATTTAAAACAGCTAATCGAGATCTACAGGACATATCTGAAAATATTAATGAAATATAAATAATTATTATACAGTGTGATTGAATTGAATGTATTGTAACAATTCAAGTAAAAATTATTACCAAATGAATTGAGAAAATCCGTAATTTTTTTTATACTTCCAGTAATAACCTCTATGTACTCGCGATTTGCCCAATCTTGTTGAATCTGCTTTTGAATTGCTTCTCGATGTATGGCCGCCATAATTCATATATTTTTTATATTAATTGAATGTAAAGATATTTAAAAATTGATAAACAAATAATGATAGTGATTAAGTTGATGATACAACACACCCCACCCTACTGTAAACATAAAATTGAGCTCAAACTATAAACATTTGATAGATAGATTTACTACACACGATTGAAGATAACAAAAAAATACACAATAAAAAAGAGATTTCAGCGCCATTTAAATTTCGGAGCCAGTGTTACCAACGTTTCTTATACATAATCCACTTGAAATGGTGAAATTTACCATAAGAGCAATAATTTCAACTCAACTTATATTACTTTCAATTGAATACTCTATTTACAGAATAAATTAAAAAATTAAAATAATTTAAATAACAAAAAATTTTTTTGTTATTTAAAACTTTTACGAGACTTCACCAGATGGCACTCCAATCGACTTGTCCGCCAATTCTTATAAGCTCTGCTATCTGTACTTTACTGTTTCAAGCTGTTGACATTTATCCTTTGGTGCATCACATAAAATAAATTTTAATTTGACGTTGTGAACTGATTGTACCATATTTTCATTTGATTGCGATATTATTTTTCTCATATATGTATTGTTTAATTCGTATACTTTGTCGCCTCGTTCTCTGACAACAGCACAATATTGCAAATTATGCAAGGGCACCTTGATGACCTTTATATCTCTATATGTAACGCATATACATATATCATATAATAATCCTTGAATATCTATTGATAATATAATACTCCAATATACATAATAAATATAATATAATGATCAGGAGCCCATATGAATTTAAAATTTCGAAAATTGTAAAGTTTATATAACGAGTTTATATTTTTAATTTGTTCATATTAAGTTATTTATCGAGACACTTTGCCAATTATTTGATAGATGTTATGATTTTGGGAAGATGTTATCTTCTTACTATTATTCGTTATCGGTCCGAGTCTTCAAGGATTTTCAATACAAGCAATAAAAAATTTCTACATTCAGAATCATTATTCTCAGCAATAAATAAATTGCCAGTATGCAGGTACTTAAATATACACTAAATAATAAAAATGCTTAAAACATTTGTACATATTTGTTTATTATTTAAAAAAAAAAAAATACATAATATATTGATGTTTATTTGTTTTTATTTATTTATAGACTGGGGCATATTAATATGTTAATAACAACACACATAAAAATGGCTTCTACTTCTCAAGATACCACGAGTAGTCAATTAGTTAAGAAAAATAAATTAGCATTAGAAAAATCTCCTTATTTATTGCAACATGCGAATAATCCTGTTGAATGGTATCCATGGTGTGATGAGGCTTTGGAAAAAGCCAGAAGAGAACAAAAATTGATTTTTTTGTCTGTTGGATATTCAACGTGTCATTGGTGTCATGTTATGGAGAAGGAATCATTTGAAAATCATGAAATTGCTAAAATAATGAATCAATATTTTGTTAATATCAAAGTTGACAGAGAGGAGAGGCCGGATATTGATAAAATATATATGAGTTTTGTTCAGGTGTTTGTTGATATATTATGTAAATTAAAGAGGTGTAGTAAATTTTATTTAATGTGCTATAAATAATTTTAGCCTATAACTGGACATGGTGGATGGCCAATGAGTGTATTTTTGACTCCAAAGCTGGTTCCAATAATGGGTGGGACGTATTTTCCACCAGTTGATAAATATGGCCAGCCAGGTTTTGGAAAAATTTTGCTTAGTATAGCTCATAAGGTAATACTATTAATATATTTTTTTATTATGTAAAAGAATATTATGATGTTCAAAGAGTATTTGTTTATTATTTATTGTACAGTGGCTAGAAACTAAACAGGATTTATTAAATTCTGAAGTGAAAATTATGGAGTTTCTCAAATCAGCCACCGAGAATAAAAGTTCACCTACTGTAAGTGATAAAAAAATAACAGATTTCTGATTGATTTTTATCACTAATAATGGTATATATTCATTATTATGAAAAAGGAAAAAGAACCACCATTGGTTGAGAGTGGAAAAAAATGTGTTCAACAATTAATCAGATCGTATGAACATGAATTTGGTGGATTTTCTGACGCCCCGAAATTTCCACAACCTGTGAACTTGAATTTACTTTTTCACATGTATGCACGAGATCCAAAAGATGATTTAAGTCAAGAGTGCTTGAATATGTGTCTGCATACTCTAACTAAAATGGCTAATGGTGGGATTCATGATCATATTGGTCAGGTATATATTAAAAATTCGTAATTCAAATTTATTCAAACATAATGCAGTAATAATTCATGTTAATCATGTGAATTTTATTTAAGGGATTTGCTAGATATTCGGTAGATGGCAAATGGCATGTTCCACATTTTGAAAAAATGTTGTATGACCAAGGCCAATTATTACGCTCTTATGCCAATGCTTATGTTGTCACTAAGAACAATTTTTTTGCTGAAATTATTGATGACATTGTCACTTACGTAACGCGAGATTTACGACACAAGGTAGTTTTTTTTTTAAATCAACGTTGTAATTTTTTTTTTTAATTTTTATTATTAATGTCGAAATTATTTTGAAGGACGGAGGATACTATAGTGCTGAAGACGCAGATTCTTTCGTCAGTGCAGAATCTACTGCTAAAACAGAGGGAGCTTTTTATGTTTGGACAGCAAAGGAAATTGATTCACTTTTGGATAAAAAAATTTCTGGCCATGACAACTTGAAGTTGAGTGAAGTTTTTTCCTATCATTATAATATTCAACCTGACGGAAATGTTTCTAAACGTCAAGTAAGTTTGTGTCCTTCTATCAGCATTTATAATAAAGACACTTTTGTCTCTTACAAAAAAAAAAAAAAATGTATGAAAAAAATTCACAGGATCCTCATGGGGAATTGACTGGTCAAAATGTTTTGATTGTTTACGGAAGTGTGGATGCTACAGCTGAAGAATTTAATTGCAGTCCTGAAGATATAAAGCAATATCTTGCTGAGGCTGCAAGTATTTTATTTGAAGCTCGATCAAAAAGGCCTCGACCACATTTAGATGATAAAATAGTAACGGCGTGGAATGGTAATAGACATTTTGCATATTGACTGATCAATAATATAATATGAAAATAGGAAAATAATTTCGTATGACTATTATTCTTCAGGTCTCATGATCAGTGGCTTGGCGTATGCTGGAAATGCAACGAAAAATAAAAAATATGTGGACTATGCGGAAGATGCTGCTAAATTTGTGGAGCGTTATTTATATGATGAGAAAAAGAAAATTCTACTTCGAAGTTGTTATAGAGGCGAAGGCGATGTGATAACGCAATCGTAAGTCATTTTATCCTTTAAATTTAATTAGCAAACATATAAAATTTCATTTTCTTCAGAAATGTTCCTATCAATGGATTTCACGTGGATTATGCGTTCATGGTGCGAGGACTTTTGGATTTATATGAAGCCAGTTTGAATGCACATTGGCTTGAGTTTGCTGAGGAACTGCAGGATATTCAGGATAAACTATTTTGGGATAACGAAAATGGCGCGTATTTCAATACAACGAATGAAGACAAAAATATTATTCTTAGATTAAAAGATGGTGCGTAATTGATATTATAAAATGGAGTAATGAAAATATTTCTTGAACTTTTCATTTGTTCATGAAGTAATTGAATTTAATTATAGAACATGATGGAGCAGAACCGTCTAGTAATTCAGTGGCATGTAATAATTTGCTTCATTTGGCTTCGTGTATGGATCGCTGTGATTACAATACAAAAGCTACTGAGTTGCTTACATATTTTACTGAAACGTTGACACGAGTACCAGTGGTTATGCCCGAATTAGTTTGCGCGCTTTTGCATCACTGGGACGCTACAACAGTGGTATTAATTCATATCTATTTTAATTTTATGTTTTAAAAATGTATGTCATTTTCATTATATTAATATCGTCGGATGAATTTTTTGCAGATATTTATAGCAGGTAAAAAAGACGCTAAGGACACTGAGGAATTGCTTGATGTCATTAGAGACAGGTTAATACCAGCTAAATTGATTCTTCTTATTGATCCGGAGGATACAAATTCCGTATTGTTTCGTAAAAATGATGTTGTCAGTAAAATGAAATCGCAAAATGGTCGAGCGACCGCTTATGTTTGCCATCACCGCGCTTGTTCTCTACCAGTTGTCGAACCAAAACAACTTGCTGAACTCATTGATTCTCAATATAATTGATATAATTTATCGATAAATAACGTCAGTTAAAAGGAGTTCGGAAATCTAAAAGGTATATAATAAATTATTTATATTTAAAATTTATCAACATGTCTCGGATGGAAAATAATTTTTTTATTTTAAATTATGCAATATTGAAAACATTAACAAAGGTTAATATTAAAAATTTTTCATCATCTTTAATTAACTATTTATATTATATAGTGGAATAATAATGATATAAAATATTGAAATTTGAGCCAAATTTGTTCGAAGAAATTTATAACTCATCTTTCTCAACAAAAACACCAATGTCTCGTACACTTCCAATAAATAATGGAATGTCACTAGGCTTATGGCGAATGATAAACATGAATGGTCGATCGACAATAAATTCCTCTGATAAGTCCAGCGATCTTTTCAAACGCATTTGAACCACTATGAATAAATAAAAAATGTTTTTATAAGGCTTAGAGTTATTATATTGAATATCGTGATATTTAGTGTGATAAAAATATTCACCTGTAGCAGCGGCAGCTTCCGAACCCTTTTCGTCAATTTCGATAAAGACTTTTTGAATTATTTTACTGATTTTCACTGGAGTAACAGTCATGTCACTAAAATTAGCGACATCCTCAAACATTGATTGAAAACCAATCTGTATATAATTAGTTTTGGAATATAAAAAATGGGATTTAATAAAAATTATACAGTGATGCACATTTTTTTGTTGAAATTAAAAATTAAGTCACCTTGCTAAGTGTTTCTTTCAGATTTAATGTGCATTCAATTTTGAACTTTGGTAATTGCAATACTATTTCTTGTGTTCTGGTGGCTGCCTGTGTAATTGCATTCCAGTTGAAATTTTTCTCCAAAGAAGATAAGGCATATGTTTCATCAGGTAATATTATCAGCATACTCAAGTTTTCATCCTTAAAGAGAAAAATTTTTCATTTAAATACTTACATATATCAAAGAATGTACATACAGTTTTTTTTTTTTTACAAAATTTTAAATTACTTTGTATGGAATTTCAATAAATTTTGATTCTAATTCTGCCAATTCACCGTAGGTATAACGATGCTTATTCTTCATTGTTGGAACTTGTTTATAAATATCTTTTGTGAGATGAAAAATTTTATTCTCCGTGTGTTGAATGTCAAAAGGATATTTCCATAGACCTTTGAAGTATAAAGCATTAATAAGTATCGCTCTTGTGTCATCGGTTATGTCACCTAAAAGCAAATAAACATTTTATAATAATTTATTCATATACATACAAATCTTTTTATGTACATGTATAAAGTTATAGAAAAATGATAATACTTGAATTGATAATATCTGTAATCATGTTATCAGTTTTATCAGCTACCCAATTATTAATTGTAATCGCTGAATCAATATTATTCTGGAAATCAATATTTTGCACGGAAAAATTGTAAAATTCTTTTCCTAATGCAGAAAACGTTGCCAATAATTGAACATTCTCATGCACAAATGCAGCATTGGCAAGACGTAAATCAGCTTCAGTTACAGACTGAAAAAATGCATATATTCAATTAATATATTTATTTCAAAATTTTATAATGATGAATTTTATAATATTTACATCTAAAGTTGAGAGAAGACTCTTGTATCCAATGTGAAGTAGTTTCGTATCTTTTATAGAAAGACCATTGATCATTTCTAAAGCTGTTTCGCCACTCGCACCATGAGAGAGATATGATAAAACTACATGAACACTCAAAGGTGATATAATGACGTTCTCACCAAAACCTTCACTGACAACCTTTATAATAAACATTGAAGATTTATTTTCAGCATTATTATAATGAAGCTAATAAATTTTTATACACAATATACATATGTTCTTTATAATTAATTCATACTTTATAGAGCTTTGACGAAAATTCCCTGCATGATTCAGCTTCATTCACAAATGAATCCATTTTTTCTGCTGTTGCCATGTTAAATAATATAATTATTGCAACAAAAATTCCAAAAATTGACCGTATTTCTGAAATGAAAATTAATTATTACTTATACATTATCAATATGGATATCATTTATATGTACATATTACATTATTGATATTGTTAAAAAATAAAATATAATTGTATATTAATTTAATATAAATAATTAATTATTTTATTTATTAATATTTATAACTTACTATTATGATTTATTCTATTAATTGTATTAATACTATTAGAAGAAGTCATAACATAAATACAATTTGCCTAAAGAAATTGAACGAAATTAGGTATTAAGTAAACAATTGTCAGAAACATACGACTGGTCATAAATGACACATTTGGATTTTTGACACATGCACAGTTGTCAACGCCTTGATTATATTAATTATTATAAGAAATATATAATGCCTTTCGGATTTCCGAAGTTGCCCGAGAGCTACGGCAAGAATATTTATTTTAGTTTTAATTCCAATGGATATGTATCTGAGTTTGTAACACAAAAGTTTAAGAGTGAGGTTATGTATCATCTGAATAATAATCACAGCGACCAACAACAGCTGTCAATTGCTGTCAAACTCATGTTTTCAAAGTAGACAGAGACGACTATATGTATTTAATAAGCAACAATTACAATAATAAACCTACAAAAAAAAGAAAAGTGAAAAATAAATAAACGTAATAAAGAAAATATGATCGATACAGAGTATATTCTTTTATTGATAATACTTGGAATTTTAGTAATTGTTGTATTATTTGATGGGTAAGTAATTGAAAATAAATTCAATAATTATTTGTGGAAATATATAATTTATTGTTTTTAGAATTTTTTGGATGCTCATCATTGCTGTGATTTATGGCAGTGGTAAATTTTGGGGTGGAAAATTACTCGGATTTATTGGCATAAATTTTGATAACAATAAAAAACAATATATTGGCAAATCTAATGATGAAAAAATTTGTAAAGTATGCAGTGGAAGTGGCTGCAATAGACATCGACAAAACATTCACAATATTCATGTCAAAGTTCCGAGAGATTTTGATATAGCACTTCAAAATGTAATATATAATTTATATTAAAAATAATCTTCGAATTTTTAATAGAAACAATTTAATAAATGGATTTTATTTATTTTCTAGCTCTTGGAAAAAATTTTACAAACTTATGTTTGCACTTGGTATTCCAATTTTTCATCAGATGAAGCATTTGTTCAACAATTACGATTAATTATTGCAACAGCTGTGCGAAATATTATTGGACGACTTTTACGTGTCAACATGTCCGAAGTGATATTCAATAATTTAATTCCTATAGCATTAGAACATGCTCAAGATTGGCAAGTGTTGTTTGAGCATGCACAAAAAAAAAGTGGTAAACCGGAGGATTATGCTCTCGATTATTTGGGACATAAAATTCATCCTGCAGCTTATTCACGTGAAGCAGAAATGAATTATATAAAAGGCCTGGTCACTGGAGTTTTACCGCATTTACTACCTAGTACTTATATGTCAACGAACAATAAGGTGCAATAGAGAGCTATTTACGTGAATTTATTTTATTCATAATCTCACATATAATTTTTATAAATTTATATTTTTATATTCATTTAATTTTCAGGTGATATTGCGCGAGATTTTATCAAATTGGGTTCTTCTTCCAGCTATGGATGCTTTAGCAGATCCTGATAATATAAATTTGTTAATAAAATTATCCACTGAATGTGAGGGAGTTTTATTTCAAGAAATTGATTCGATTAACGTTCCTGTACTTCAAACCTGGGTAACACCTGTGATAGCTGCACAAACATCTGAACATCCTCTAAAGCCATCATTGGACCAAGTTTTAAATGATCCACAGTTACTATATTTATTCATGCAGCACATCAAAGAAACCGGACCCGTTAATCTATTACAATTTTGTTTGGATATTGGTAAAAATTTGCAATAACTTGAAGCATCTAAAATTTTTTATCAAAATATTTATAAATAAAATATTAATTTTTTGTAGATGATCTCAGCAAACGAATGTTAAATCCAGATATGACAAAAGAAATTGAGATAAATTTGTATACTGATGCACAGAGTATTTATTCAACGTATTTAGATCCAGAAAGTAGTGAATATCTTAATTTACCATGGCATATATCTGCGGGAATGCAAGAAATCCTCGATAGTGGTCCAAGCAACGTGCAAGAATTGCGAACATCACGACCTTTATATCAAGCTCATCAGGAAGCGCATGCTATGTTAGAAGCTATATGTCTGCCATCGTTTCATCACAGCTATGAATTATATAAATTACTGTGTGGCACACCGGCTATGAGTAGTTTTACCAAATCATCTACTCCAAGTGGGATGTCTGGAAGTGCAGGCATGGGCGCACGTTTGAGTAATCAATTTGGAAAAATTCGTGGTGTTCTTCGTGCATCAACAGTTGATGGTGCAGCATTTCAAGCGCCAGATGTATTTCAAGCAGAAGAAGTTGATTGCTCATCACGAATTTACAATGATGGAGCTATCTACGGTGACAAATGTAATAGAGATTTAACAACGTGGAGAGTTACAGTTCCTCATGTTGATGGGGGTGGCAGCAATCCATTATATATGGTGGAAGTTCATAGTGTTGCCGAAGATAAAACTTGGACAGTTTTAAGAAGAGATCAAGACTTTTATACACTTCGTGCACGATTAATGGAATTTCATGGCGATCGAGAATTAAATGATTCACCATTGCCGACGAGAAAAAATCAAAATGTTTCTTTAATTGCAAATCGTCAACGTTATCAAGATTTTTTACAAACACTATTAGCTAAATCAACATTGCGAAGTAGTGAATTATTGTATACATTTCTCTCTGTGCCAGATCTTAAGCCATATTATACAAATTATAGTACCCCGGATATTGGCATATTGTATCAGAGTGTGGCTCATAAATTGCGTAAAGAAAAGGGCCAACATCTTGATAAATTTATGAATACATTTTTGGCATCAACGGCTGTTGAACACGAACATGTTAATTTGGGTGTAGATCCAATAAACGATCATTGTTTTATCGATTTGATAAAAAAAGGAAAAGATCTTACTACCAGTGCATTTGCTAATAATTTGAACATCATAAATATAAATCATAATTTACCATATATTATTTCAAAAAAGACGCATGTCAAAGGTGCTTGTTTCTGCATTGCGGAAGCTGGTAAGTTTATTATGATATACTTTTATTCATCTTATTTATTATAATTTTAAATTTAAATTAAGTTATTTAATAAATTTATTTATTTTTTGTAGTAGAAAATTTATTACACGTTTCACCATCGACATCTACAATAATCTGGTTAATTGCGTCATTGTCTCGTCCATGTGTGGATCCTATTTCAAATAAATTCCTCCATGCAACACTAGAAAAATTATTGAGTGATGGACGCGCATCGATGGTTGTTAAACTACTGCATAACGTCATGTTTGATACGAGAAATTCAAATAAATCACCGACAACAAATGATGAAGAACGATATAAAAGTGCCAAAGAAGGATTATATTCTTTATTACCATGGTGGTGCTTCGGTATACGTACACATTATTGGCATAAAATGATGGACGCTCTTTTAAATCCATTACAAAATGCACCACTTAATAAGCATCTTGCTTATCTTCTCGTAGATCAAGTTGTAGCAACATTATTTCCTGAAATATCACAGTAACATTCATTGTCTTTCATGATTTATGCAAACTAAAAATGAAAAGCACTTTTGCATAATATATTTACAATTTACATTCCAAATAATATCACTTTAATTAAATTAATTATACATATGTATATTATCGATAATTTTATTGTATATACATAAATTATTTTTCAATTATTTCTGTACATGTGTTTTAATTACTAATCATTATTAATATACTGACTGATTTCTTATTGTATTTGTATATAATTTACAAATGCTACAGTCATCTTTTTGTTTTTTATAAAAATTCCAGAAAAATAAATTAATTTCTGATAATGAAATTATTTTATTTTACTATTCATTTGTGATATTGATGAAAGAATAATATATTTACATTACAATAATTACAATTTGCTTTAAATAATACGTATTAATCTATTCTCTTCATCAAGAATTTTCCATCTTTACGTGAGAATCATCAGTCTTATAAAAAATAATATTAAAAATAATATTAATAATATACAATATTATTTGTTAAAAAAATCTAGTGACTACATTGATTTTATTTATTTCAAATTCACTGACAATCAGTATAGAATTTGAATAATAAATTTGAGCACAATCGTGCAATAATATTTAAATAAAATGTGTAACAATAATATCTAAGTAACGATTGTTATAAGTTAAATTTTATTATTCTGTCTTGGTAGTTCAGACGGTATATTGCCACCTAATTCTACTTGTATTTCGTCTAATGATTTTCCTTTAGTTTCAGGAACAAACATATAAATAAAACCGGCGCCTATCAGACAAATAACTGAAAAAATCCAAAATGTAGTATGTGGACCAAATTCATTCTTGAGATCGCTATAGAATTTCGTCACGACAAACGCCATAAGCCAATTAAATAAGCAAGCACTACTGCCGGCAATTCCTTTAATTTGTGGGGAAAATATTTCGCCCATCATCATCCACGGTATCGGACCAAATCCAATAGAAAAAAGAATAATAAATGCACAAACTGATGCCAATGGCAGCCAATTAAATGCAAGAGTATCATAATCAATTGATTGCAAATAAAAATACACTCCGAGAATCAATGTTGTTATGCACATTGCAATGCTAGAGATGAAAAGTAGAATTCGTCTGCCTAACTTATCGACAATTAGAGTACTTACAAATACAGCAATAACTTGCATTGCGCCAACGATAATTGTTGGCGTATCAGATTGTTCATCAGGAGTATTGGATGCAGATTTAAAAATTTCACTCGAATAAAATATAATTGCATTAACTCCACTTAATTGCTGGAATAACATGAGACCAAATGCAATGAAAAGTCCTTTTTGAGCGGCTTTAGAACGAATGGCAACTGTAAAAGCAACGCGATTACGATTTGCTAATTCTATCGCTTCATTTTGTGCCATTAATTCTGGTTCAATATTGTAATGTGATCCACGCAGCCATTTGTAGCTTTGTCTTGCAGCATCTATTTGTCCTTTTTTTAAAAAGTAAGTTGGTGACTCGGGCATGAAAAAAAATACGCCAAAGAATATCAGCGGCACCACTGCAGATATCAATGATAATGTAAATATCGAAATTATGGATCCTAATATGTAAGCTATAAGAATTCCAGCAGTCAACATTAATTGAAAATATGATCCTAAACTTCCACGTATTGAACTTTCAGAAATTTCACCAGTGTACATTGGAGCAGTAACACAAAATGCGCCACCGCTTACACCAAGAATATATCGGCCTATGTCAAACATTACTACTGAATTAGACCAAATAATTAAAGCCCATCCAATGGTGAATGGTATTACTAACATCAACATGGCTTTTTTACGTCCAATAATGTCTGACAAAACACCTATAGGTACGCAAATTGTTGCTGCGCCTAAATTGAATATCGATGATATCCATGAAAATTCTGTTTCCGAGATTGGTATTTGATACTCTGTTGCTAATTTTGAACCAGCTGGCGATGACCAACCCAGCACCATACCAGCTGCAAGAGCACCCAAGGTAGATGCCAAACCAGCAATATATTGTGGTAATTTTCTCGCTGAATTTTCATTTTCACCTGAATTAGATACAAGTGTTTGCTGAGATATTCCGATATTTTTTTCTGGCATTTTTTTTTTTAATGATTTTTCCAATAATGGTGTAGTATCACTTGTCTGCAAAATATAAAATGAACATATCAATTATTGAAATTATAATAAGACATTTGAATTTATTTCAATTTCGCGGGTAACTATTGGCGCGCGATGATTGGTCGGGAATAAAATCAAGCTTGCCAATTCCTTAAAGTCATTTATTTTTCATACAAAAATGACGTCATATTTTGCGAATTTCTTGTTCTTGTGGTGATTTTGTCGTAATATCTCGACAAAAGTGGAGGTGTAGACGTGTACATTTTGGTAATAGCGCGATTGTCAACTGATAAAGGTTAATAATGCAAAATTTATAGTATTACAGAAGTGTCGTGTTAATAATTTACGTACAGATGATGAATTTGCACAACTACCACCACTTGTGCCTGCCATTGTTCCGTATTCACAATCCATATTTATCAAATCAAATGACAATAAATAAAAATCCTGATGTACTATTTACAGTTTGTGTACATAGATAACAGGTAAATTATTGCAACAACCAAGATCAATTCAATCAACCCTTATTTTTTCACGATTACTGATAATTTTAATGTTAAATAGAACAACAATACACATGAGTAACATGAAACAAAATATACATATACAGCTGATAAATGGAATTTTTCCATGATATATCTCATATACATAGCAATAAATTATTTTTCGCGCGATTCTGTTTATAATTCAAACACGCTAATAATTCATCCATCTCACGTGTTTTAATAATACATTAAAATGACGCTAACAAAGTCGTTTATCGATTATTAATTGAAATATAAATTTTTTTTTAAAACAATTTTCAGAATTATTTTGTATAATTGATAATTATACTTCTTTGTATAATATCAATTATTCCATGAGATAAACAAAAAAGATTTAATAAATCTTCACAAAGGTTGTGAATATTAAAATTATTCAATTAATTTTTTTCATTTATATTTTTCAGCTTTATATTTGGACGATTTAATTATTTACACTTCACAAAATAATCTGTATTTTGTTGTTGTGTTGGATCGAATGAAACTAGATTGATGTAAATTACGATCAGAAATTAAATTTATAAAAGAGATAAAGTTCATTTGTTAAATATTACCGCAATTATTGAACTTGAAAAAATTTTTGAAGGTCAATAAGTCAACATATAATTTCATAAATACATATAATAATTGATGTATTGAAAATTATACTTGATAAGATAGTTATGAACTATGATAATTATACTTCAAGTATTACTATCCAAACATTAGAAAATTATTTCGCGAGTTTTTAATGTGTTTGTTATTTTTATTCATATTGGAATGCGGTATTATTTATGCATTAATTTCCGGTTTACTGTTGTTATGTATTTTAATTGGATCAAGTAAATGCAAAATACCACAGCAACTTGTCATCATTTAATGCATGTATACGAGATGCATTATATAATGGTGAATAAAAATATCTAGATATATGATCGGATAATGACAATATTTTGATGGATTTTCATGTTGTCAGCAAAGTGTTAATTTGGTGTGTTTAACCGAGCAATAATGAAAATGCAACGATGAATAAATTGTTGTTTTCGTTCAATTTAGTTCACGGTTTATACCAACGATTGCATAATAGATCCAAACATACGATTGACACATAGCTGCTGAATAATGCGCAAACTTTAACGTATGAGTTTTGTTCAAATCTGATTGTATGTTTGTTGATGTTATAATTGAAAGAAAAAAAAAAAACATTAATGAAGAAATATAAGAGGAAACTCGTTTTGAAAAATTACTTCTGTCAGTCTGTCATAAAATATGTCAAAATAAAAATTTTATTAACGTAACGAACAAATAAAAACTTCAAGTCCAATTGGAATTATTTGTGTAAATAAAATATATTTGTTTTACTCAGCTGTCTGGTTTTGTAGAATGTTATGTAAAAAAATATCAGTGAGTTTTTTGTCATTATTTTCATTAAATAATGTTCGTTTCCCAGACAATTTGCGAATAACTACACTTGATACTTTTTACTGAAACAAAATTGTAAAACAAAAACAGCAGAAAAATATAAACTTATTTCGCTGCAAACGATTGGACATTTAATCGAGCATGATGATCAGTCAGATAAATATTTCCAGGAGGTTTTATTTTTTTATTCTAATCTTGAAATATAATCGATGAATTTAAATGATTAAAAATATCACAATTTGATAAATAGAAAAAATGGGTTAATCGATTAGTGAATTAAAAATCACAGACGTATTATAATTTAAAATATAAAAATAAAAATTAATAAATTACTTAACAACTCAATAATTCATTATCCAACAATTTTCATTAAATTTTTATCAGAATTTAAGATAAAATTAAATATAATCTATGTTAGTAGGTTAATTACATATAGTATATATGATAATCACAGAATATTTTTGCAGATGTTGATTGCATTTTATTGGAGCAGTAGATTTGCATATTTATTCAGCGTTAGTGTAATAATGATTACCATATTTGTTAGATAAAATAAAGAATTTAATATATATTTTATGAAATTCAATTATTCTTCAAAGCAATTGTCCATATTTAAATTGACATAGCATCAGTCAACTAATTAATATTCCCTTTTTCGCTCAGAAATATATTATAAATTAATCTTGTTCAAAATGTTGGAATGGACGAGTCATTTGGGGGTGTACATATATACATATATACACATATTTGCTCACCAAAGTTAAAGGGAAAAGAGAAAGTCGACATAGAGTATAAGGGTACCCGTGAGCCACTTGTAAATCGATTCACTTCTTCGTTCGTTATGCGGTCGCGTTTATTCGTAATTCTCAGCAAACACAGTGATGTGGTTTGAAATAGTCGAAGGGTCGTCGTAAAAAGGAGAAAGAATGGAAGCGAATAATTGGATCAAGTGGGTAAAGCAATGAAAAGGAGCAAAAAAAAAAAAAAAAACAAATAGAAATGCGGGACAGAAATTATATATATGTATAACTGGTCGTGAAAATGCTGGCGGGAAATGGAAAAGGCTAATGGTTTTTTTTTTTTTTGTCAAACCAAAGTCGCGGAATTGAATGGAAATTACGAAAAAATATATATCACGAATTTAAATGTAAAATAGCGAATTTTGTATGCTTATTAGACTGGACATATTTTTTTTTTTGTTTTGATTTTAGTAATGTAATATGTAAATAGTGTAAATAGACAATATTAAATTAAAAATATATAAATAATTGTAATCAAAGATTTAGAAATAAGAAAAAAAAAAAAAAAATTTATGGGTGTATTAAATAATTATGTGGAGCACCTGGATGAGTTCTGGGTTGATGGTCCAATTGTATGGAATATGAGGAAATTGTCGTTTCACCGATTGTTGCACTTTAACGATGTATACTGTTCTGTGTTTGGAAGCCACCAAGGCTTTTAAATTGCGAGTCCTCCCACTATATACACGCGATACACTGCTGTTGAGCGAACAAGTAACAGGATGATAAAGTATGTGTGTATATGTGTGTGAGGGAGAGACAGAAAGCGAGTGAGAGAGTGCGAGAATGATGTTAAGTTGCAATAAATAAGGTGCATTCCGCTGAATTATTATAAGATTTTTTTTTTTTTTTTTTCAGTAATATGAGTTTATATTTATATATTTTTTTTTGTCATTTTTTTTTCTTATGATAAGTGATAATGAACAGTGATACGATTACTAACTTCTTATCTTATTTTCTCGTTAGAATTATTGAGATTAAATAACGAATAGAGACGGGTTGTGCAGGCTATAAAATTATCAATAAATCATAGTTAATTTTTTTAATTGAAAATATGGCATCGAATTATGGAGAAATATAATTTATATGAATTGATTAATTGATAAAATACAAATGATTTTGTTTTGTTTAATTGATTTGTTAATCTTTTTTTATTATAACAATAATTTTAAGTAAAAAAAAAAATGTTAAAAATTTAGCTCTTGACTGAGTGTATCAGTGAAATTAAAATGTTGTCTTATGAAATGAAGAAATTTTAATAGTTCTACCTGAATCAGTGGAATAGCAGGTTTTTCATTCGTGAATGAACGTTGAATAGTTTTTGATGTTGGAACAACTGATGGAATTTAATAAGACTTTGAACAACTGAAATATTCGTAGATGAAAAATAAACGAACATTGGTCTATATTACCAGTCAACTCGACTTTTATTATTTGATATGTGAGAAAAATACAGTGTGCTCTGATAAGAACAAAGCATTTCGTCGTGTATCAACGGTGCAGGATAAACTATTGACTTGCTACGGAGTTGGCTCAAATGAAAATAACACGAGTAAAAAGGTAGGAGGAAATTGTAGGTGTAAGTGTAGAGGGTTGATGGTGGTGGTGATGGCTTGTTTAAATGTGCTTTTCTTTTTCAGACACACCTTCTGGATTTTAATGTTTCAAGGAGAAAAAAAAAGCGAAGCAGTTAACGAATAAGGAAATAATCACTTGAATGATTACAGTAGTTTTCTTTGAACGTGAATAGAAAAAAAAAAACGTTATTGAAACTCCAAGTATCATTTATCTATCTATCAAATATGTCTATTGACAATTTTTGAAAATGATTAATTTTTCAATTGAAATTTAAATGGGATATGAAAATTGCAAAAAAAAAAAAAGGCGTGTTAGATATTTAAATAATTTACGTTCATTTTCACTTTCATGACATTGAATTCTTCCATTTTGTCCCATCACTATCAAGACTTTTATATGTATAGATAGAATTATCGATTGGGGTATTTGATGGAAAAATACTGAACTTTATAGATTAACTTGGGTGCAGTATTTACGTAAATGTATAAAATGATCTTGTTTTTATTTTTATTTGTTTATTTTCATGCGTTTTATTCGGGAGTAGTTTTAATTATTGAATAGATGGTGAAATTGTCATGAATGAAGATTTACGATTGAGTGAAAAATAAAATGTAAATAGTTTAAAATAGAGTTGATGACAAGACAAAGCACTTGAGATATCGTGTATTGTTACGGAAATAACTGTATATATATATTCACGAAAGACGTATGTATATCTAAATGAAGTGATATCATGAATAATACAGTTTCATTCATGAAAATGTTCATTTTCCAAATACAGCAGACGATTTTCAAGTGTGGAAAGTGGCGTTTGCAGTTGAATAAGATATGAGTGAGTCTTGGAAAAGAGTTATATAAGACGTTGAGTTGTTCGTGGTTTGTGGAAAATTCAGAGTGATTTTTTAGAGAAATATTTCTGTATGCTCGTGAACTTTAACTGCAAAAAAAAATAATGATAAATATTAAGTTCCTTCAATTTCTCTTGTCTGTTACGATTATTTTAATTATTAATAATATAACGACAAACACAAAGATTAATTTGTTTTATTGTATGTATTCAGCTGCAGTTTTAAATGCAAAAAAATATCATCTCAGGTGATCACATGAAGCGATTAAGTAAAGAGTTATTGCTAAGGAATTTCATAGTGTGAAATATTCTTCAGTGGCATTAAAACATTGTGATGTAATTATGTATTCACATATGACAGGTGCACGCGAATAGTTTAATCATCATTTAAATGATTGCGATTGGTAGTTGATAAAATAAGATATTTTTTTAGAAATTTTAGAGATTAATAATATAGATACAAATATGAAATTCATAATTTCATATTTGTCCTTCAAGATAAAAAAAAAATATATTGAAATTATCAGTAACTCACGAACGTTATATCTTTGCATTTTGTATTATGATATTATCAGCTTTCATATTATGCAATGGAATGTGGATTTAATGATAAAAGTTGACTTGGATATACTGCAATATTATATTAACATTTAAAAAAAAAATTATATTGTGAATATTTGAGCGTTAAGAATTGTCGATATTATATTATTTATTTGAGTAAACATACGTTTTTATTTTGGTTTCAGGGTTCATGAATTTATTATTATGAATATGTTTCCGGGGACATTATGGATGCGGTCAGCGTGATAAGGTAAGTGCGTACGAGTAATATAATCAAATTTGAATTGTATGCACGTTTTGTTGCAAGGTCATGAACGGATGTTTAGCATTTGTACAATTTAACTTTATATAGTTGACAATGACTTTGAAACGGATGAAAAATGAATAAATTCCTTAAATATAAATTAATATTTAAAGCAATTATTCATAAATCCCTTTTATATTTTTTTCTTTACGATAAAATTACTCTGGATATTTATTAAATGAACATTAAATAAAGTTGTAAAAGTAATTGCGCATAATTTTTGCGATTACACAATTGTGAAAGTTGATGTGAACTAATTCATGCATTGTTCTGTGTTCAATAACTCGGTAATATTTATTTAATTAAATAGTTAAACTATTTTCTTCGTATAATAATATATTAAATTATTCAATTCAAGTCCAAATATAAATTAAACAATACAATGATCTCCAACAAAAAATTCTCATTTTTACTATTTGTCATTAATAAATTTGAATATTTATCCTGACTATCCGGATAAAAGTTGAATATAGTTTATCTATAAATACATTTATACGGAAGAAATGCATTTCTTTTTCAAATCCAACCAATAAACACATAAAAAATGTTGTTTAATATATTATAAGGAAACAGTATCGTGTGCATATAAATGATTATAATAAATAATCGCCGTCTTAATATCAATGACACGCAGATCACGTCAATAACACTAGCGTGTATATATATTTCACTTGCCAATGTCAAAAATGAAGGATAAATATATATGATATACATATAAACACGCCTGTGTTTATATGGTGAGTTGTACATATTAGTTGTTGTGTCAGTAGTATTCGTCTAAAGTTGCGTGTATCACGCTTGTTGGTTGTTTGGGAAACACAAGTTAGAATTGCATGAGTATAAAACCCCTTCTTGGAAGAAGAGAAACGAAATAGCCGTCATTATAAAACAGTTTTAACTGCGTTAATTTATTTTTTATTTTTTATTTTTTTTCGATTTAAGTATATATTTTTAATTCGTCTCATTTCCCTTGCCGTCAAGCCAAATATTTGACGTATAAAAACGTAAATTTCTTCTTAGTATCCAAACATCTTCGATACACAAATAAAACAAATTTCTTGTTTTGTATCCCAAGAGACAGGAGTTAAAAATAGATCTCTCAATGATTCATCATTGGAAGACATGAAAATTCATTTAACAGATAAAATTGCATGAAGAAAAAAAGATAATAATTATTATTATCATCAAAAACATTACGGTGAAGCGTTGAAATTATCATGTCGAGTTGTTCGTGCATGTCAATTAATATATAGACTATGTAATATAATTACAATAATGAAATGTTGTGTAATCGACAATTGTTCATTTATGTCTGTATATATAATATATATGTACCCAAATATTCGTTGGTGATGAACGTACATTGCAATTGGAAGGTAAAGAGAAAGAGAACGAGAGCTAGCTTTAACCGTTGTGGAAGAGCCGCTTGTGACGTTTCAATTAATTACTTCTCTCAGATGGATAATTACCTCAGTGAATTATCAACGTGCGCAAGGGCGGTAATATAAATGGATATGTAAGTGAGTTTCATTTGTCGGGCTGAATCAATTTAGTCTATCTAGATATGACATTAAAATAATTTAATATATTATAATGGGGTGAAAAAAAATTTTTTTTTTATCATTCATTTATTATTATATATATTACTTGAATTATATAATTTGTAAGTATGCGTTAAAATTATTCATGGAAATAATTTTATTCCAAATACTACTGCTTTAACAGTCGTGAATGGATAATTGTTCTCTATGCAATAATAATTATTAAAAATATTGTCAAGTATATTTTTTGTCTTTATAGTGCATTTTATTTTTATGTGTATGATGATTTTCTAGAATATATATACTCAATGAAAGATATTTAATTGTGCTGGAATATAATAATAATGTTGTCATAGATAATGTGAGGTCAAACATTCACTGATGATTCAAATGAAATTTTACGTCGTATATTATTTACTGTTGATCTAAATATTTACAACTCATCATTAAATCTCATCGACCCCGGAAATATTCTATTATTTATTGCATTATTATAATCACTATCATTTCATATTACTATATTTCGTATTTCTTCCAAACCTATAAATGTCTATGTTTGATTATTATCTATATCTAACAGTCGTATATAATGCTGTTTTTAATGTTCTTGGTTAGACTACAAGTTATTGGATTTTCCTATCATTTTCTGGCATGCCACCCAGAACTCACTTATAACTCTTATGCATTTTACCATTTGCTACATAGCACTCTCTCGCTTTATACCTATATAGCATACGATTATAACCCGGTTGCCTCGGATAATTGTTATTGTCAATTCTTCGTCATTGCTGGCGTCGATGTCCATTAACAATAGTGATAGTTTCATGAAAATTGCTACATTGAAATATTGCAATTATTTTCCTGGAAATTATTATGATAAATAAAACTGGATTATTGTACTTCGGTAATTTGTAAATTCTTGCAATTCTTTACTTTATTATTATTATTATTATTATTGCTACTACTAGTACTATTACTAGTACTACTACCACTACCATTTTCTACTATTATTATTATTACAATTCTTATTACAATTCTTCTTATTTTACTTCTTCTTCATATTATTACTATTGCCATTGTCATTATTATTACTATTGCTACTATTACTATTACTATTAACATTGTCATTATTATTACTAGTACTACGATTTTTTACTATTATTACTATTACAATTCTTATTACAATTCTTCTTATTTTTCTTCTTCTTCTTCATATTATTACTATTAGCATT
>JAQQBS010000002.1:19498784-19511588 GCA_030347275.1 Microctonus aethiopoides
ATTTTTCTTCTTCTTCTTCATATTATTACTATTAGCATTGTCATTATTATTACTAGTACTACTATCACTACGATTTTTTACTATTATTACTATTACAATTCTTCTTATTTTTCTTCTTCTTCTTCTTCTTCATATTATTACTATTAGCATTGTCATTATTATTACTATTGCTACTATTACTATTACTATTACTATTATTATTATCATTGTTATTATTATTACTATTGCTACTACCACTACGATTTTTTACTATTATCACTATTACAATTCTTATTACAATTCTTCTTCTTCTTCTTCTTCTTCTTCTTCTTCATCATCATCATCATCATCATCATCATCATCATCATCTTATTATTATTATTATTATTATTATTATTATTATTATTATTATTATTATTATTATTATTATTTACGATTAAAGATTTTCAATATCGATGTTTTACGTCGAATATTTAATGACGAAATTTGAGTTATCTTGAATGTAGAAAGTTCACGAAGGTTAAAATTGTTTTTTTTAATGCAGATTAGAGACTTGTTTCATAAATTCTTTGCAATTGATGTGTCATACATTCATACATTTATTATTTAATGCGATTAAGAGTGAATAATATTTTTTAGTTGAAAACTCTTGTGATATTAATTGTAATATGATAAATTGTGAGCGATTTATATTAAATAATTTTCAATGACGTATGAGGACGAATAGTGATTATATTTAATTTACGTCACTGAAGGAAATTAATGAAAGTCAAACGTCAAATATATTATTTTCCGATCAAAGTCGATATTTATTGAAATGTGTTATTATTGTTTTGAATTTAAATACTAGTGTTTGTGGGCTTGTCACTGTTCACTTTTATATATTTATTTGAAACGTATTGGATTTTTTAGATAAAATTATATCAATGTCACAATCGTAACGATGCATTACTGCTTATTTGTGTTGCAATATACTCATTTTATCGAATACATAAACCAATATCTTATCTAGAATATTATTCGTCCAAGTCTGGAATGTTGTAAAAAAAATTATTACACGTCATTTTGTCAGATTTTTAATATTAAAAAAATTATGTATTACACAATTAATTCCAAGCTGGTAGCAAAAGGTAGAAATGTGAAGGATTATATAAAATACATCTATATACATATATATTTGTGATTAATTGTTGGATGCGAGACAATGTCAGAAGTATACTTGAAACTAATTTGAATTTCAACAAACATTGCATTAATAATTATAAACTTTGTCATGAAAAAAAAAATCTGCCATAAACGTAACCAATTTTGCTCCTAGCAATAATAAAACTAGAATAAAATTTTTAATTCAAAATGCGTCTAGAATTAAGGAAACACGGTGACTTTATCTCATTTTTATTCTATACTTATTTTTATCTCATATTTATTTATTTTTTCCTTCTTTTGTACTTTCACTTTTTCGACATTGTTGGCATATAGCTACCGAGCGGACGTTCCACCCTTGTATGACACCCGGTGTATTTTCCGTGCTTCTTCTTTCGCACGCGATGTTCTATACATATACATAGTAGAACGTGGTGCGAATAAAATTTGTACTGGCGGAAACGTGTCACGAATTTTGCAGTGACTTTTAAACAACTCGTCCAAGTTGCTTCTTTCTCTATTCCTCTTGCCTTCCTGTATCTATATATACATATGTATAATACAACTATAATATATATCAATACACACAGACATACACACAAATATATATACATATAATAATATACAACTTTTAAGAATAACGTGTTGCAAATAAGTCATATTGCTATACAAGTTAACGAATTTTAAAGATAAACGAGAATGCATTTTGTGAAGTTTAAAAACTTCTCGTTGATATTTTGTTTCATGGATATATTATAATATTAACTATTATACTATACACGTATTTATACATATACACAGGTATATAATATACATGTACAGAGAGATAAAATTGCGCTGCGGTATTTGTACAGTTTATTTACCGTGTGTATGTTGATATTATTTTTGCATCATGCTCGGTGAACCAGTGCAGTTGGGGGCGACAAACTTTTTCGACATAGCTTTGGAATCAATACTCTACTGAAACCATATTTAAACAAGTAACAACAGAGAGTGTATATGTATATGCATGTATAACCCATTCAGCTCATGTGTGTTTTGCATTACATATTTATACACAAATATATTACATTTTTGATAATAACAGTAATAGTATTAATGGTGATAATAAGACTGGGACAGATTATTATTTAATATTTATTAAAATGTTTGTATTTTCTAATAATTATTTCCGACAATGGTAATATATTTATATAACATGATGTATGTAATATTGAATTATTCTACTGGGAGATATGTTTCATATATTGCGCTGGAGTTTCATATTCAGATTTATTTTAGTTAGAAGTTATATTAAATATATAATAGAAGTGATAAATACATAGAAGTAGGTAGCATCAGACAGAATAAAAGAGTTGAAATGAGAGAGATAAAGATGAGGAAAAGAGGAGGGAAATATCGTTGAACGGTGGTGAGGGAATTTATGAAATTTACGGGCTGCACGTTCTGAGCTTTGCTTCGTGTCGACGGGCTTTATTGGATTCCATTTTGCAATGAAGAATTTATCATTCTGCAAGATAATATGGGACTTGCGCGTTTTCACGATTATATTCGTGAATTTGAGAATAAGTTTTCCTTATGTGTGTGTGTGTGGGGGGTTTTTGCGCTGTTTTTTGCCAGTATTGTCGAGTTTCCTGAAAGTTAAATTTTAGAGAATTGTGTAAGTATATCTGTATAGGTGTATAGATATGTATATATTTATAATGTAACGTTGATATCATAGAATTTAACATTCCCACGTTTAATTAGTTCGTTAGTAAGGAATGTGCTTGCGTAATTAACAGCTCAGTTCCGATTTATTTGGCCCTCTACAGTTGGCGCAATGTTACTTGTGTATATTGTGTGCCAGGTGTACTCCAAATAATTCACTATCAACGTGAAATTCACGAATGGAAATTTATTTTGGTAATTTATCTGTTTGCATTATAATTGTGGAGTACCTGTGGAATTATATAAATACTTATAAATTAAATAATTGTAGATAATATTTTATTGTCATTAATTGTAATTGTCATGCGTTTTTATTTTATTATTTGAGAGGTTTCTCGATAATAGTGATATCATTTTTTATTTATAAAATGTTTTGAATGAAATTCTGCGAATTTTTTCCAAATATTGATGTGAATAATCGACAAGATTTATATTTGTTTTCTTTGAATGTGATTCAACATTTTGTAAACATATTCATGACGTGTAAATCTGTATGAGTTAATTTTGATGATGGGAAAAAATAGTTTATAAAAATAAAAAATTGTTATTTTACCTCAAGTGTCAGAATTATCAGGCGTTTTTCTTGAGTGGAAGATGAGTTGATTAAATACACTATAAAATTTTTTTTAATATTGATTTTATAGACATGATCCGCTAATTTATGATATCAATAATTTTACAAGGTGTAAAAATCATTTGAGTACACTGAGATAGTAGAGAAATAATATTTATTGACATATTACTTTTAGATAATATTAAATATTAAATATTCTTCATTTATATAATAATATGATTTCTTCCAATCGATTTTTTAAGTTTACAAATTTTATTAATCTTCAAATTCTCCTATTGAATATTATAAATAAACTCCCAATAAAAAACAAAGTGATTAAAATAAACGTACATAAATAGAAAACGAATTCAAAGAAACAAAAAAAAAACGGTTGTTTATTTCTGACTTTTCATTTTTTGTTAATAGCTATTTTCATAAAACTTTCACCTAAAACTAACATGAAATAATTCCTTTATTCACATGTATATTTTTATTTTCCATTGTGTGATAAAAAAATATGAATATAGAGTGTATGGATAAGTTCGCGGATCATGAGTAGAGAAGATCCAATTGAGATATAGTCAGTCGCAGTGAGTCAGAGTAAAGCAAATCCGAGAAACACGTCCAACACATTATGAATGCTCACGTTTTAGTTCGGTCATAACTGGGTCCCGTAAAGACGATTTAGGGGTTGGCATAAAAGTTCCCCAGAGAAAGAGAATCGGTGGGGTACAAATGGTGATACAGCCAAGAGCGTCCTATAGACGAAAGCACTAAAATAATAAAAGTCTCTTCAGAGGACAATGTCTCTTCATGAAATAGGTAGTAGAAATATTTAATTTAGCAAAGAGGTCTCCGCGATAGATTCAGTAATATCTCAAAAACCTAAATGACATCAATTAAATAATTCTATAAATATTTTATAAAGACAATAAATTAAAAAAAAATGTATAAATTACATTAGTAATTATTGCGTACGTATAATAATATAAAGAATTTTTTATTCACATGTATTTACATGCTGCAAAATAAATATCGGATAGAAATAAACAATAAAAAGTGCTTGAGTAAGCAAACAAAGTTACTCATCATTCGTTTCTCTACTGTTTCTCTACGTTGCCACGCGGTTTCTCTTGTTTGCGGTTCAGTAATCATGCTGATTCAGGCACCGTGTTCACCACATAATTGAAAAACTTGATCAGTGTCGTATTACTATCGGTAGATTCACCAAGCCGAGAGAATGAATTCAATTATCATTTATGAAAGAAACTTTTTCCAATAGTTGAAGGATACACTGTCGCGTTCTATCATTCGTTAGTTTTGATTTTCTTCTCTCACTCGAACCATGTACCCCTACCAACAAATCACTCACAGTTGGATCGCGATCCTGGGAGGAAGAAAAAAAAATTCAGTGACATTTCTTGGGAATAACCAGACACTCGTATATTATCTTCTTTAATTTAACGACACGCCCAAAAGAATGATATAATAATTAACTGTGTATGGAATATATATATTCTTTCATTGTTCCTCTTATAATTGGTATTAAAGTTTCATCTTAATTTCAATAGTCATGGATATATCAATATTATAATTATATACTTCTCGTGAAAGCAAATATAAATGGAATTTAACTGTAAAATAATATTCATTGATTGATAATAAATTAATATTGATATAGAAAAAAAAAGAATAAATAAAGGATGAAATGTAGTAACAGTGAAAATGTTGCGGAAATGCCAGACAACTGTATAAGAATTTTTATTGTAATAGCTTAGCAGGGGCGCGGTCTTACTATAAAAGTCCTTTTATACTATACTAGTGAAAAAGACATTTTAACAGTGAAAGAAAACCATCTCCCAAGCGAGGTCCTCCAATTTTCTTTCTGCGTGCTGTCAAAGGTTAACGGAGTGAAAATATTTATGTGCATCATGAAAATGCTCGAGTATATACACGGACAATTAATTTGCCTGCAGACAAAGAGATATCAAAGCTCGTGCTTTTTGGCGAGTGGTAAAGGGAGCATTATACTAGACAAGGAAGAAATTTTCTACGTTTAAAATAACGCGCAAGCGAGGGTAAGAGAGAGAATGAAAAAAATATCTAAATATATACATACATATACAGAAAGGTACATGAAATTGTATTGAAGTGAAAGGGCCTCGCTAACTGTAATCCCTACGGCATCAATTACGTTGCAACGCGTTTGTTGGTGGATTGCAATTAAAAAGAAAAATTTTACGATTCAAGTGTGTTCACATTTGATGGGGAGACATATTTTTCTCTTTGTTGTTCCCCCTTTAATTCAACATAATCGCCACTGACGCATGCTAAACCAATGGTCGAGCAGTGATAGTAAATATACATAACCATCAAACGATATTTCGATTCCTCATGTTCACTACAGTGAAATATATAATCATATCACATATATGAAATTATTATTGAACATTAATAATTCATCAATATAAATTTATTGTCTGCGTCTATTAATTTATACAATAACAATAAGTGTTTTTATGAGTAATAAAGAACAAAAACAACGCATTCAACTCTGTGACAATAATGAAATATACTGTGAAAGTTCATACACAATACAAATGTGAATCAAATACAACAAAGTAAAAGAGGGTAAACTCTCGGACTATGTATTTGTATTTATATATATTTATAAATGGCCGCATGTGATGGGATGAGTTTAGGATAGGGTTTCGGCCTTTACCCATATTATCCTTGGATAGTCCTGTTGTAGCTAAAGAGGTGGATATGAGAATGGTTTAGTTTCATCAAAGTACAGTCACAAGCCGTTTAATTACATTAGCTCTTATATGGTGGGTTTGTGCCTCCAGCCCTTTTTCCCTCACATTTCTCTCACACATTCTCTGTGGTTCTTTCATCTTGCCGCTTAGCTACGCCATGACCAGACAATTGTGTATATTATATAAACTCATATACAATATATATTCCAAACACTATTGTCGTTATATTCTCCGAGTTGAAAGCACGAGTAAACTAAAAATTATCATAACTTTTTTTTTTCCGATATTTTTTTTACCTAAATAATTATATTTGTGTTTGATATTATTTAATGTATTTATAAATTCCTTTGTTTGTATATGTATGACATTTTCCTGATGAGAATTTTTCTCTATTTCCTTAACGAGATGAGCAGTATAGTAGTAGTAGAACATATATAAATCTCGTTGTTTTATTTCGACGAGAAATAATAAAAAATTGTGTATCACAATTCTCTGTATCACAAGCATCTGAGCCAGTGCATTATTTCTGTATTATTAAATATATAGAGGCATATGATGTGGATATAATATGTACTTGGATGGGCACACCATCTCTGTATACATATGAGACAATCATTGATTATATAGTATGTCTGAGCAATTATTATGTTTAATTCAACGCACTAGAAATACTGTAGAGGCAGTAGATTGTCACAGTTCAATAATTCTATCTAACTATTTGCATGTGCATTAATATACTCCATTAGATATACTGCAGTTGAGGATTGATTTGCAATTTTGGAAGTAGATCCTACAATTACTCTTTTGATATTACTGGATATATTCACATTGGTCTCTGTCTCATTGTTACGCATCCTTTCTCTGAGTCTATCATACGTATATAAATGCGTTATATTTTTTTTTTTTGATAGTATTTTATCGACAGCCGGTGTGTTTGGGAGGGTTGTTTGACAGTAGTATCAAAGTTTTTGATTTATTTTGGATGACCGATGGCAGACCGAGCCTTTGCAAATGCCAAATAGTAAAAATTTTTTAGTTTTTTTATCGCTTTTGGTGACTTTTTGGACTGAATGAATAACAGTGTTTGGAATGGTATTATTGCGAATGGGATGAAAAGTCGTACACAATACATTTGATATTGGATATGAATACTGATCGTATAATAAATAGCTTGCCATAAATATACATAGATCTATATAATATAGTTTATGAGAAAAGCATTAGGAAAATGATTTTTTAAAGTGCAGTTGAATGTATATAATCTCGAAGGGAAAACAATTTTTTATGTTTGTGTAGCATTTTTTTTTAGCATCATTGCAGCACTCTTTTGAATATTTAAACATGATAAAAGTATGAATTATTATTGATCATCGTGACTAAGGTGAAAGTAAAGTAAATGGTTAATGATAAAAGTTAATTTCTTCATTCAAAGTATAATTAAAAAAATTATTCATTGATCTAAACGTCATGAGCAGAAAGGCCAGCTAGTGCGCAGCTTAATTTGCTCGATGGCTTTCTTTTGATTCGATATCTAACAGTAAAGTCGCATGAGTCAAGTTGACTGTGTGTTTTTGTTTGGTTCACTTCACAAGAACGCAGAGCTTACCAAGCTCCTTTGAGCCTCTGGCATCGGGTTGATTGATTACGGGTAACTTGAGAGCTCGAAGAGTCATTACTGTCCGTGCATCTCGAGGGTTTAATGCTATTCTGGATTAACATGTCCAACTAATGACCCGTTGCTTTACATCGCTGTATGTTCCTTTTTTTTTTTTTTTTTTTTTTTTTTTTTTTTTTTTTTTGTTCAAGTCATTTTTCCCACTTTTTTCTCATCGCTTTCTTTCTCTTTATTTTATTTGCCTCGTGCTCATTCAATCCTTCCTACCTTATATGTATACCCTCATGATATATAGGGAGACTTGCTTATGATGAAAGCCGAATAATCCATCGTTTCGTGACTTCATTTTCATTTTGTCAACATTTTTGTTCCTCGCGATAAATACATTTAGTTATATACAGGTTGAGTAATTCGTTTTATTCTTTATTGATTGACATATATCACGAAGAGAAAGGAGATTGTGAATATAGTCTGGTGCGTGACATTATTGCAATTTAATACAGGCGTGTTGAAGCTTTGAACTCGTGACTGCCCAGCTTTTCGTGACTTTACCAATGTTGGAAATATACATGGACACAGATTCATGTATATACACACACATTTATATATATTTCTGATTGAAACTATTTGTTTGAAAAATATGTCTCATAAGTGATGATGATAATAATAAACGCAACGTGCTGTTAATAATGAGAATGAATAATTATATATGTGATAAATTAATATTATTTGTTTATTAGTGAAAAATTATTGAATTGGAAATTAATAATTAAATTTCATAATGCTTATTCATTATCAAATATCAAATAGGAATTAGTTGAGAGGTATGAAGATTTATAATTACCCTATATGAGTGTGATAAATTATTTAATAATTATTTAATAAATTTAAAATTATTGTGTGATTTGAAATGACTAAACTCGCCATCTGTTGGTGAATTTTCATAATGTAAAAATCACTTCTATTGTCTACTGAAAGATGTCAGGATGTTCCAATGAATTATCAGTCAGTGCATTGATTTGTCTTCAAAGTATTATGATTGATTGAAAAATTTATTGTAATAATTTTTTAGTTAGTGATAGGTTATTTATTAAATATTTCTTATCACTAAAATATTAAATTGATGATTTTGTAGCTTTAATCATTAACGAGAATAATAAAAATAATATATTATTGAGACTGGGATTGAAATGTGTCAAGTTCTTCCCCAAAGTTGATGAGGCACTTCTTCGTACAAATAAAATTTCGTTGATTTCTGTTTATTGTTCGGATGAATAGTGTGTATAAGCATCAATTATATACCACGCCCACTGTAATAACGGTCTTATGTGTGTAACGTCGGTATAGGAAGTGACATGGGTTGATGGGGATGCACGAGATGATGGCAAGCATGGATCCAGTTGTAATCCCCAGCTTCTCTTTTTCATTTCTTTATCACATTGAGTGCTTTAGAGTCTCCGTTAAAATGTCATCCATAGTTAGTATATACTGAGAAAACAAAAACTCTCCCTAAAAAAAATGTTCGCCAATTTTATTTAATTGTTTTACAAATCAAAAAAGAAAAAAATATTTCAAGAATTATTGTCAAGGTTAATAATTTAAAAAACAACTAAGATTATTATAATTTACATTAATTTTATCATCAATGTATTATTATCTATCTGTTATTAATAACCCAATAACTTTCATGGAATCCGTCAAATTTCAAACCAAATTTAACACAGAATTTCACCGCGTAACTCACAGTAGAGCATGCAGTGGAATTTTGTGTGAAATTAGATTAATTATTGGTTTGAAAATCGATAAATTCCATAGAAGACTATTGCGTATAATATTGTTCACCTGTGTTGCTGTTGATAACTATAACGAGATTGCTTTGATGATAAAATAAGTCAAATCTTAAAATACTAAATTCAATTTAAGCTAAAGGATAATCCACAGACAACGATGACAAAGACTAAGACCTAAAATCAATTTCAATTAATAGTTTGCTGTATCTAAAGTAAGTCGAATGAAAACAAATTAATTTTTTTTTTAAGTAATTTGATTCTGAGCTTTAGATCGAGGATACTTTCAATATGATTTCTTCCGCCAAGCGTCATTTGAATATGATAAACTCGACAGCTTCGCAATCTTAAAATAGCACTTGGCGTAAAACTTGATCATAGCTTTTGATATAAAAACCAAATAAAACCATTCATCACATGGAGATTATATGTATATTTCTCTATATGTAATATTCACATATGTTTGGGGACATGATTATAAAGGAGTGTTTAGCAGTATACAAAAGCTGTTGAGTTCAACTACACATGTAATCAATATAATTCTTGGTCTTTGGTATTTTTTACAAAATAACCCCGCAAAACATCTACGTGCGCCCTTTGGTGTTGATAAGTTCAGTTCAATTCACAGTGCCTTTTTCTATTGAAGAGGATTAATCAGCAATAATCAAGAAGAGCAACTCGTATTGGTCTTCTCAATGAGAAAGCGCGTTGAGAGCGTTGATCAAAGAGAAAGGCAAATGGGAAATGATGAAGAGAGCAAGCAATAGATATGAGAGCCAGGAAGTTTTGGTTTGAAAATCACTGTGATGTAGTCGATTGAAGTATTATATGTGGATATCGAATACTGCAGTCTTGAAATGCACAAATGTGCTTGTATTTAAAGAGGAAAAAAAAAGGAGCATAAGGTGGAAAGCTTGGAATGAAAGAAGAAAGCGCCCATTGCATAGAAATGTAAAATGAAAATGAAAAGACATTGGAGGAAAAAAAAAATGGAAGAAAATAGGGTTCTTCTAGAAATGCCTGCGGGATGGTTTCTACCTTCTTTGAACGAATACCAGGATATATATGTGAATGGAGAAAAGGAACGACGACGAGTTTCTATAACTAAAGTTTTCAACGGAAGGCATTTAGAAAGATCGGACATCGCTTTTATACAGAGGTGAATTAAATTCTTTTTTTTTTTTTTTGATAAGAACAGTTGGGTTTGGTAAACGTATAAAAGACTGAATTTCAAAAACTAGTATTGTGAGTAAAGTTATCTTGAATTAAATAAATTCACCGTGAATGATTGATGGAAATATAGTTAAAGCTAAACTAGAAATTGTGATGATTTTATAAATGTCAACATATTTTTTAATTACGAAATAGTACAGGTATTAATTCAACGATTTCTGCATAATTATATACCTATTAATTAATAAGTTCCTACACAGACAAATAATATTTGTAATTATATATATTCATACATACGTATGTGAATTAGTATAAGTGAATAATCGATAAAGAAAATGTAGGAAAGTTAAAAACAAAAATAAAAGAGTGAATTTTATATTAATTAAAATAACCACAACCTCACTTGTTTGCTAACACAGTTTATTATATGGCTTTTAACTTTTCTTGTGGGATTTATGTGCTACATCAGGCGACTGGGCGTCAACGCATTTTTTGTAGAAATGCAGCAAAAAAAAAAAAAGAAAAAAAAAAGTATTGCGTGTGGCTGTAAAATTAACCATTTGCGGAGAAACTTGTCGTTGGTTACTTAGTTTTGTGCAGCTTTTTTTTTTTTTTTTTTTGCAGTTTGACTATAGGTATACAAATAGACGGCTTCTACCGTAATTTTCCAGATGGTGTAAAATCCAGGGAAAAGCCAAAGAGTCTTTATTTCCTAGCGCTGCAAGTGAGCAGAGCGATATCGCTAGGTACTGCCGGTGCTTTAGACGCTGAAGTCATTGATAGATCTTTGGAAGGAAGGAAATCTTTGAGCTCTGTATGTACGATAATGGCAGACAAAACTTTTCAGACATCTCTAATACATTACCCATGTATATATACATATAATATATATACATAAATTTTCTTGTACATAGATATATATTTGTTGTGTGACTTATTAATTTTAGTACTGAATTGGATGAAGCTTTAGCCGCGATAAAGGCGATTAAATGATTAGCGATGCCATATTTTATTTTTATTAGAAGAATTTAAAGCATTTTCAGCATTAAAATATTTTTTCAATTTATTTAATTATTTATTTTTTTAAATAACTCTGCAAATATCGAAATACTTGTGTGTATAGTGGATAGTTTTTTATATGAATCATTTGTCTATTATGTACCAGAAAAAGTGATATTGATATTTTTAACTTTTCAGTTTGCTGAACAAAAAATTTTATGGACTTTTAGCATAAATAGAGCAATTGTGTTGAGACTTTATAAATTAATTGCACAATATGTGGTATGAAAAAAAAAAAACGAACCATATATCATAAGCATTAACCATAAATTTTCCATGACATTCTGTCACACTTAAGCACTTGGCCGTAAACTTGAGCTTTTCATTAATCAGCAGGTGGGCTTCCGATAAATCTTGCCTACGGCGCTACAACGTCAACGACTTTATTAGAAATTATGCGATACACGAGTAGATGTATATACAATCAATAAAGTATAATCAAGAGTTATTGGATAGCTTTTATCATCAAGTACATCTTTTTCTCCCACTATTTTCATTGTACTTGTGAAAATAGTCTTTGTGATATTATGCAATTTAAAGCGAAGTTTATTAATTATGAGTAATGGTTATTATGTTTGTTCTGACGAAAGGTATTTTTATCTCAATTTATTAAATTGCTATTGAAATCAAAAGCGGAATTCAACCACAAGTGTGTTCTCATTTATAAACTAAAAAATAAATAAATTAGTTGAAGTTTATAGTAAAATTTTTAATTTAAACAAAATATTTATACGAAATAATCAATATTTAATTCAAATTAATATTATTTATATGATGCTGTGGATTTTTATTCGGTTCAATATAATGAACAAAACGATGTGAAATTTTTTATTCAATCAATTTTGAATAGATATATACATATATATATTAGGGTGTGCCATTTTTAGGCAACTTTTTTTTTCATCTAAAAATCGGGTTGAAAACTTACTGGACGTAAAAAAAAAAGCCTGTTAACCCATTAGCGCCTGAACGGACACTTTTGGACACCAAAATTCAGAGACTCACGGTACAATGAATTTGATCGAA
>JAQQBS010000002.1:19524673-19556225 GCA_030347275.1 Microctonus aethiopoides
AAAAAAAAAAAAAAAAAGAAATTTTTTTTTTATAATTATGCACTTGGATTTTTAAAATACAAACTTAAATTTTACTAACAATTAGAACATACACACTTATATAATTAAATATGGATATGTATAAATATATTTATTCGATTAAAAAATTTTTAATCTACAATTTTGAACATGTAGAAAAATTCGTGTTGTAATATATAACGTCATTTATACTTTTTTAAAATTTTATTAATTACTTTTTTTTTCCCTCTGTGTTTGAAGATCTAATTACGCGAAATGACAAATCAAAGGGCTTATTCTATTTTATTCCAGTCCCCTATTTAACAGCCCTTTTAAAACATTATTCCGCATGAAATGCGTTTGAAATCAGTAAAAGAGTTAACGAGGCGAACACACGAATGCATAAATACATAGGTATTTATTTCTATTTAATACATGACATATTCGCGTGTGGGAATCTATTCCACAAAGTTGAATTTGTAGCCAGTGGCTCACTCATTCCGGTAAAATAGGACGTAGATGCCAAGCTATTCATTAGTCTATTTGGCCTTATATACTCTCTCATCTATTAATTATAATTTATCTTTCGATTTTATTATAACAATAATACATAGAAAATCATGATGTCACTATACTAATAATCTTTGGATTTCAATAATTGTGAATAAACTTTTGATAAAAATATTTCAGCACTGATGTTAAATAAACGATAAAAATATTTTTCATCACAATATTTGTATATATTTTTGTCTGAAAGTATATAAAGTCGCCAATTCTTGTATGTTATGTCGACGGATTTAACACTCACGTCTCATTCGTCTCTGTAGAATCCTATCTAGTTGGCGCCACGTCTTGCCATTCTCGTTTATGTACACAAGTATTACTTGTAGTGCAATGCGCACACAACTTCATGTATTGCTTTGCGTCTAACCATTTTTTACCCTTGGCGCCAACACTTCGTCTCACTTCCTATTGTCCTTTATTCTCGTTCGGTAGCATACACCCTACGTTTCATTTTCACAATAGCTATCTGTTCGTACATGTAGAGAATTGTGGATAGTGTAGGGATAAAGGAGGAGTAAAGAAATACGCCATACTTCTTGACCATTCTTCCATTTTAAACAGAATCCAATGTCTGGACCACGCTTTGCCAACCACCCGTCGACGGCATTGGCGCGTTTTATGTGTCTGCACATGGGTGTGAGATGTCACAACCAGAGGTCTTCCATTGAATTATATGTCTATGGCTTTTAGAAGCGTTAATCTCGAAACTTCATCTCGATTATTCAAAGTAGTAGTAGAATTATTGCAGATGAATGTGACTTTTTTTCATTTATCTTGATGACAAGTGAATATACATTTAAATATGTACATCACTAAAGCTTTTTAAATAAAAGCTGTGCTAATTTGAAAATTATTTATAGTTAATATGTATATTATATCAAAATTTAATATAATATTAAAATTAAATATACATTAATTAATTATTAGTATAATGTATTGTTTATAAATATTTTTTTTCTCAGTGCAAATATTTTTATGTATGAAATAATTGGATGGTTATCAGGCTTTCATTCTTGTTTGTCTTATGAAAATTTATTCTTATTTAATCTTACATGCTATCAGTGATAAGCACGTCAATAGTATTCAAATCTGTGGGGAATATTTATGAGAAATCCTCTATAAGTTTCCTCGAGAGTTCTATATATGCGTGTTATCATCATATGATATCGAGTGAAGATTGTATAAACGTGGGTGAAAGTGTAAGTAGTATTAGGAACGTTTGCTCTTGCGTAATCATCACATCAACAATAAACATATTCTATGTCGTAAAACTTTAGAGAATTTTTTTTCTTATCATCTTTGATCTGCAGTTTGTAATGAACAATTTGGTTATTTATATGTAATGTATGTAAATATTTTGTTAGATGGGGAAAACATGGATATAAAAATATATCCAGATGTTTATGTTCAGAGGGAAAATTATTTATTAGATAGACATAATATAAAAAGGACCACAGCTTTTGTATTAATTATATAGGGTGGATAATTTTTAAACGCAAATTAATCGATTAAATTGAAACAATAAAAAATTTATTTATTTAGAATAATAATTATTGAGAAACAAATATAATATGTAATAATATTATAATATTCTGACTCTTCTAATGTTGTTTTTGAACCTCTTCTTTTTTAATTTATTTATTTTTCGTTGCTAATCTTTTTTTTTTTTTAGATAATTTTTTTGTTTATTTTTTTTTAAATACTATTTGTTTCTTCTCGAATTTTCTCACAATTTCAGCATACTACAATTATAACTAGGAATAGAGGCTGTATATGTTATAAGTTTGATGAAGGAGTAAGTGAAAATAAATTTTAGCCTCAGATTCTCGTTTTATCCCTAGTTTAATTATCTTTTTGTGCATGATGAAAAAACAAATATGCACATGCATATCTTCTATTTGTATAGAGCGAACGGTTGAAGTAAAAAGTAACTGCGGTAGAAGAAAAATCAAAGATTAAAAGCGCAAAACTGTGAGTGAGAGTATATATGCCTTGACTATGTGTCTGATTAATTTTGTTTGTCTTCATATTAATAATGATAGCTTGTCTGTATTTCACTCAATTTAAAATCTCTTTAGATCCATTGAATCCCTAAACAAATATTTATTAAATGTTTGAGAAATAAATCTGCGGAACGTATATTTTTTATATATAAACAAAATGCTTTCGATAAAGTGCACGTGAATTACACACGCGTCTACAAGATTTTCATTCTTTCACCATGATAATATTTAAACACTTCATTATAATTGTACGAAGAAATGTTTCCCTCTAAATGAGGATTTCATGAATTTTCAATTAGTTAAATAATTGGAATATGACTATCTTATTACTATAGATTTAATGCAGATGCCGTGCCACATTTTCTCACTCTTCATCTTTTAGTGATGGTGTTATTCAAGTAGAATTTAGTGCGCGTTAAGGTCATGGCGTAAAACCTCGATGAATTAATTTGAAGGGTGAAAATCGGGCAGAAAACTTGGGTGCGACTCGTATAATGTAGACAAAATTAGAAGAGGGTTGGAGCATGTATAGACATAAATATACCATATACGAATAGGTTCTATATGTGCCAGTGTCAATTAACCCCTTTCCCAGTGCCTTTTCTATGTATACCTATGGTTATAAGAACCATTTTCTTCTGCACCTTCTAATTCACTCTCTTCACCAACCTCTTTTCCTCTGTGCCACCACTATGGACGTACCAAAGAAGGGCTTCGTTTGGCTGTGTTGTCCCCTGGGGCTTAGCTAAATCCCAGTCGTGTTTTACTTCACCATTCCCACCGGCCAATGTTTCGAAATTAATGCGCAAAGTTGCCCTCTCCCTCACTACTATTCTGAAAGCAAACTTTAGAATCTCTGTACTTCGTCTCGACCCTCTTCCTCATCTCTTTCACACTATATTTCCACTCACTATACTCCCTTTTTGCAGATGCTAAAGAATTCCCTTTTGGTGGAAGAAAAAAGAGTTGTAAGTATTTTTTTTTCTTTTCATTTCATAAATTTTATCTACTTGGAATTTTGTTGATCGGTTTAATTAGAAATATAAGCAAAAATCTATATCATCATTTGAGATAAAAATTTTTAAATGGGTTATGTACATTTATATAATTATTATTAGAGGGTCCAAGTTGAATTTGTAGTCCAACAGCGATGTTATTGATCTGTGTGTTCTATATAAACTTTGTCCTGAATATAATTCGATGTAAATTGTGTGTCACATCAATGCTGCAATGGATACAACAATATAATTGAACATCAAGGTGTGACGTTGTGCAGAAGGAGAAATGTATAGGTATATATTTACATAAACCAGTACCTAGTACATAGTATACACAGTGATAATCACGCAAGACTGTCAATTAATCACTCCTACGATACAATTCACTATGTACAATCGATAATTTAATGGACAATTCTCTCTTTTAGTCATTTTCTAATTCATCCAACTACATAAGATCGCACTTATTCTCTTCTTGATCATTCAATGTATATATACATTCTATGAATATTATATAGCCGATCAGCTTTCATCTCAGTATCAAATCCCTGAGCACTGACAGATGAAAGGTGTTTGCAATGCGAAACTATCGTGTTTGTGTAAGCAAATTGACCAATCACCATCAATTTTCGATGAATAGTTTCTATACAATAATCATACAGAGAGAGAGAGCGAAGGAATTCCTGTCTGTCCAAGGGTATTACAACTTCCCTCTGAATCATGTTTGGATTTATCCTCTTCATCTGTTAAATATCTATCTATATACAGACATACTCAGCCATCAGCCCTTCAATCTCTTTTCCAATATTGATTTAACTATTAACTATGAATGTTGGCTACTAATTGACTGCAGTTGTCTCAGCTAGACTAATTGCTCTACTAATCCACCTTGAAGCCTTTGATTCTACTTCATATACGAGTAGCTATAGTATATCCTATTCCATATACAATAAAACATAGTAAACACAATAAATCAGTCAAAGAATTTAAGGAAAAATTATTTCTTAAATGCGATACTTTAGTAAAAAGCTTCGACTGTTTATTTTATTTCCTCTATGGATATAGATGATATACTAACTAGAAGACTGTTAGAATAGGCCAAAACTACAGAGATTTAGGGTGCATTGAAGATATTCCTCAGCTTTAACTGGTTTTTATTAGCAATAAAGCCAATCAATCATTCGCTCATTGGTAAAAGCATTCACCTCCATCATCATAAATTTCGAAATGAGATTTCGTACATGAATCTACTTTCATCCCAACCTCAATACGTCATCGTTGGTATATATGAGCATTTAAATTCAAGCACACGTATATATATTTGCGCTTATGATTTGCTTCATTCTCTCATTCCTACTTTTAACATTGATCATAATCCCCTGTCTCTCTTGTGCATAAATCCTCGCGTAACACGGCCTAATTAGGACCAACTCACGTGTGTACGTAGGATGAAAATAATCTCTTTAGCCAGCTTTCCATATTCGGTCGTTGTTGAATACGTTCATTTAACAGCTCAATACAATCAAGCTCTTTAATGGCATTTATTTTTCTCTTATATCTAGTATTGTATTAGTACTATTTCCATCGTGATAATGGTTTAAAAATTCAGACAAAACTGGCAAAAGAGAGTTTATACTTCGGTCGCATTATCGTAGAAATAAAAAAAATATATCTAATACACAATCGAATTTATTTTATATTTATTTATCTATAATATTATTGGATGAAGGTGCGAGTATGAGCTTTCGCTGGAGTATATCTCTCCCTTGTTCTTTGTGACGTGTACGCTTGGGACAAGGGCGCTCTACTTTAGGGAATTTTAGTCCCGCGTCCATTAACCTTACGTATCGTATTTCAAAAATTTACGCGCAACTTGCGAGAATGTCCGCCAAGTTTATACTTATATAAACAAATTTCCACTGAGAGCACAGAATGAAATAGTATATATGCGTATATGTTTACGTGTGTTGGTATTTGTGTGCAGCTATGTTGCTTGGTGGTTTCTCCATTGTTTCAACATCCCTGGAGACGGAGAAAATTCGTCTCTGACTCTAGTGATATTAGATTGAAATGTATAGTTGGTGGTGCAGAGAGTAATGCGTATACAGATAAAATTCGAATCATTGGAATATTCAAGATTATATACATATACATCTCTATGTACACATAAATGCACAATATTATCATATACATATATGTCTAAACTGTGAATATAATCAGAGCTACTGAATAAGTAGGAGTTTATATTGCTCAGTGAATTATTCAAACTGGCATAAACGTCGACCAGATTCAAGATCCGAACGTTATATATTCCCAAGCGAACTAGACCTGTTCGTTTGCTCGACTTTGACATGATAATTTATAAGACTAGACACATGGTTAGTCCTATATATAGATAGTGTATGTAATATATGTATACATGTATGTATGTATTTATATATTTAGTTTATGAAAATATCTTATATGAAATAGTTTGCGGCAAAGTGGAAATTTACTTGATGTGCGTATATACAAAATAATATGCTTAAACATGTGCTTGAACACATTGATGGCGAAACTTTTCCTTCATTCTGACGCTCTATAGATACACTTTATATATGAGAAATTTCTAAACTTCATCTTCCTGTATATGTATTATGTTCGACAATAAGTTTAGTCGGATGAAAATTACTTTTCGATAGCGTTTGCAAAATTACGATGAACGTAATTTAATCATTTTTCCATAAATATTATAAGTTTTCTAATGGTTCGATGTTTGATAATTCATCGTTTGTTATGCTCTACATTTGAAAAACTAAATAATTTTGCTTATCGTTTTATTTATATTGAAAAGAAATAAAATGTCATAAATATAAAAATTGGAATGAACCTTTTTTTATGAAATTTTCAAAATATTATATAATCTTTCATTTGTTTTATTCTTTTATCTATTTACTGTTTATATTTTCTGCAAGGAGAGAATTTCAGTATGAAAATTACTCTGGTGATCATGATAAACCTGAACAAATAATGGTTAATCAACATCGAAATGTTTATATTGGAGATCTATTGATATATAAATCCTGTTTTATATTAGCAGAACTTTTCCAACATGCAAACGCTACATAGCACAAGCCTATCAAAAATAAGCTCACTTCATAACGGCAATTTATTACGTACTCATATACCCAAAAGGTGGGTAATGCAAAATCAATGTAAGGCGGATATTTGTTACACAACTTTTCATTAATTCCAGGGGATACATTTGAATTTGTAAATGTCAGTTTCTTCATGGTGTTGCACTACCTTTCGCATACCTAAACGTACTATACATATCGTATGTATATTTATGTACGTCGTTTTTCCCCTGCACTTGTGATGAGACTAGACAGTTTTAAAAACAAGTATTTGAAACTTGCCACAGACCTTGGTCTAATGGTCTTTTCACACGATTGGACTTTGCGTTGAACTTTTATCGAAGGGTATAAATACAGAGTAAGCTTGCGATGTGCGCGATGAACTTTGAAGAAAATGCTCAGAGTTTGAAGTCCACGTCGCTGTCGTTAAAACCAAAATCGGGGCAAAACATGAGATTTAAAAAAAAAAAAACTAAATAAAGTAAGTGACATTTCTCGATGAGCTGAATACAAAAAGAAGAATCATATTTTGTATTTTATAAAACTCTAAATTTCATTTGAATATTTGATAATATTATTTTTACTTTATCAAAAAGGTTTTTATTATTTATTTGTGTGAATACTAGAAGGATATATATTTCATTATTCTCTAGTAATAGAGTTTTAAAATCAATATTCAATATTTTTTACTGTATTGTGTACACACACAGCTTTCACATCCATGTATTAATATCAATATAGATATAAAAATACATGTCCGCAGTTTTTTAATGCATCTTCATCGTTTTTTAAGAGTTCTATGAGTGACGCGCAACCATTGACGGGACTGATGGCCTTGTTGCTGCAAACAGGTTTTTATTGTACTGTCATTCACGCAGAGAGTTCACTTTACAATTTTATTCCGTGATTTCCTGATGCATTGAAGAATGGAAGCAAATTGTAGTATATGGGAAATAAAAAAAAAAATCAAGTGGGCGTACAGTGCAAAGTACTATCACCAGTTACGGTATTGGCACCAAATGGAACGAGCTTTCCGCTTGGTCCCCACAAAGAACTACGCGCAACGGGAAAAATGAGAGGGCCCAATGGAGCTCAATCCGAGTGTCGATTATATGCGAATTGAATGTGGAAATTCGAGGACTATTTTCCCTCCCATAAATTTCTCGTGAATTTCAACGAGTTACGAACGCTTTTTCGGTTTTGATTGTACTGCTTTTACTTTTTTGTATTGGATTTCTCTCGATTTTTTTCTCTTTAATATTTACATATTAATTTTTAAGACTTGGAAAAAAAATAAACGAAAGAATTTGTTTTTATTCTGTAGAATATTGAATAGTAAAATGCTTTTTAAGCAGTTTAATTTGCCTAACGAGCTTTATACTATATGCAGTCGTTGCTCCTTCAATAAATATACATAAAATTCTGTAACGGGTCGTTTGGATATGTCTCGGGTATCCAATTTGATGGACAAGTCATTTATCCTCCGATGTTATATCTCTTTCATTCCCTTCTTGTCATTGTGATTGTTATCGTGTATATATTTTTATTTTTTCTTAATGCACTTGTAACTATTGTATAATATATTCGAAATAAATTCAGGCATTTGTAATAACTACTAAATATATACTTGGCTTATATTTCTATTTTATATTACATATTTATCTGGTGTATAAGTGGATTCTATATAGCGGAAGATATGGAGTGAATGCAATAATGCGGTTTCATTTCATTCTCGCGTTTTCCTCTCGTTAAATGTCTTCTACATGTTTATACATCTATACCCTCATACGCAATAATCCTTATGCAAAATTCATGCGGTTGGGTTATTAGATTGAAAATTGTTTTGGACTATTAACAGATGTTATTCACGATAATCAAAATTATTGAGACTGTAGAAATAAAGAAAAAAAAGGAATATGTAATTATTCAAAAAAAAAAAAAAAAAAAAAAAAAAAAAAAAAAAAAAAAAAAAAATGAAAAATAATTAAAATTGTTGAAGGAAATGAAAATTATTTATTTGTAAGAAATATATAATCGTATTAATTTGTAGTTAAATTTTTTTTCCAAGCTGTAATTAATTTATGACTTTATTTTACATAGATTGTCTTTGTTGATTTTTGACTTTTTAAAAAATTTCTAAAAGAAAATGGAATATTTATTCCATCAGTTGTGTCTTGTATTTTTTATTTATTTTTTTTTCCTTTCTTCCATCATCATCCTCTTGCATTTTCTGAATTATTTTTATGCACACACAATTCTCAACTGAAAACACTTCAGTCCAAAACTTCTAAATGTTTCTATTCACTTGGTTGCTTCCCTTGTTCCGACGTTTTCACTACATTGCTCTCCATTTCTTTTGTTTAATCGCATTCTGCCGCTCGAGTAATTAAAATTCTCTAGACAGGGTTATATAGCTGATCCTTATTTTCATTCGCTTTTTCTTGTCCGACAATGTCGACGTCCGTAAAGTTTTTAAGGGTGCAGGGCGCGTTTAGTAATAATACTGGGGGAGACATTTGAAAATGACGTATATCGCCTCTTGGTAAATTCAATTCTTCATTCAACGTTTTTGGTAGTATTTATCATTATACAATTTTAAGAATTTAAATAATAAAATAAAAGGTGATTGTTTTTTTTTATTTTCATCATTTGAATTTAGTACTATTGTTAAAAGACAATACGATCAATTTGCATTGATGTAGAGTTCATTTTTCCCTACTTTAATCACACAAATAAAATCATTATTACAAGATAAAAAAAGTTTTGATTCGCATTTTTACATTATGTTGAAAACAAAACAATCGACAGGTTTAATAATGGATAAAAAAATTTTGAAATTCATAAATAATCCATAACTCTTATTATAAATGTATATTAATTTATGTTTCACACATAAATACTCAATTCACACAACACATATCCACATTATACACATTAATATACAAATATACACATTAATATTTGCATGTTTAAATATATCAAAGAGATCGAATGGAAAAGTTTGCAAAAATATCAACATACGGTTCGTTTAAAACAAGATAACATTCTCTTATTGGTTTATAAAGTGGAGTAGAGATGTAATCTTGTGAAAATGAAATTCGATTGATGCAGAACATGAAAAAACAGGAAGAAAAAAAAAAGGGAAATGAAACATGGAAAAGGAGGACATATGATAGGCAGTGATAATATATAGTAAAAGAAAAAGAAAGTGATAAAAATAAACACAAAAATTTATGTGAATAGTATAGGTAGAACATAAGAGGCAGAAAATATAAGGGTGCAAGTGAGTAGCGCAAGATGAGATGAGGCCAAAAGGGATAGTGAGATGAGAGACCTTCGAATGCGTTGGTTCCGGTATCGACCTGTAGGGCGTGTCTCTTTCACCAGGGAATCGCGCACACAGTTGCAACATTCTGCACCCTCTGTAAAAGCGTCACACCATACACCACAGTACAAAATAGCTGTCTATTACGCCAACTAATTCCAATTCGAAATTTATACTTTAATTTGAATTCGTATTATGGCTTCATCTCAATTTTGCCTGCGTACAAATCATGTGCATTATTATGTTCCATTATTTTTTTCTACTATTTTATTTAAGGGGGTATTCTGGTCTAGAAGCCTAAATTTTAGACATTTTTCAAACTAGGATAAAAAAAAAATGGAGAACATTTTCATTACCATTTTTTTATATAATTTTTATTAACATTTTAAGAATATAAAAAAAAAAAATTGTGAATTATTATTTTTTTTTTTTGGCTGAGGTCCAAACGATAGCGATATTTTTACTGATTAGGAATTTCTCAAATTTTTTTGTTTCAGATCACTACAGGGGCTGGAATCATGTCAACCAGGGTGCACCGTTTTTGTTGTAGCCCCCACTTCCCCGGCCTTTAATTCGACGAATTTTTGATTTTTTTTTTCTACATATTTTTTTTATATTCTTAAGATGTTAATAAATATCATATAAAAAAATGGATGTTCTAAATGTTGTCCATTTTTTTTTATCCTAGTTTGAAAAATGCTTAAAATTTAGGCTTCTAGACCAGAATAGCCCCTTAATTGACGTATCAAAATATTTTTTCGTTCATATAAATATGATGAAAAATTAAAGAAAATTGCTTAATTTCACTTTGACTGAATTTTGTAAGCAACTCATATCGCGCTCTCTTGAAACCCTCTTGGGGTTGTGTAGTTGCACACACCTCGTACTCAATCGATTGTCGATCTCCCCAGAGAAGTCCATCCAAGTCCGATGGGAGCAAATTCATATATATTTCTCGCGTCCCAAAGTGGTAATAATGGAAGGGGCGTGAAAGCGCCCGCGGGTGGTATAATAACCATCCGCGCACTATACTACTCCCACATTACTTCATCTCTTCGCAAAAATTCTATACATTATAGATATATCTATGGACATACACATATGTTTATTCACTATTTGCATTCATAAATTATTTCAATTTTTTTTTTCTTGAACGACCCTACTATTGCGTCACTGAGGGGGGAAATATTGAACCAGTTAAATATTGTGTCGGTGTATAACTGCGTTTATTTTCAACCCTCCAATGAATGAACATGAGCTATGTATTCATATATCTTTTATATATTGTAAAAAAAAAAAAAAAAAATATATACGGGCTCGTGTTTTGTTTAGTATTTATTATATTGCACTAAAATATTATATAATCATGACGTACTTTGTTCAAGATGGCTGATGAAACTATGCTGAACGAATGAAGCAGTGGTGTGTTTGGAAAAGCTCTAATGTTAATGGAATATCGTCGGTTTGTGAGTATTTGATTTTATATTTAATGATGTTATGATATAATGAATATTACCAACTGTTTCCATTTGATGTGGATAAATAATTTATTAGTTGTTTTGTGTTTAATTATTATGCAATTGATAATTTTATAAATTGTCTAAATTTATTTATATGTGTGAACACTAGGCAAAAATATTTAATTTGACATCAATTGTTACGCTAATAATTTTCTACAGGTTGATAAATTATTTGTCAACGTGTGAAGTAATATACATTTGTCAACGTTTAGTTTTATATTTTTCATTATTATTTCCTTTCAATTTTACTTCTCCATTTGTACATTCTGACTTTGAAGTCAGTGAACTCATAGCAATATAGAGTCTTGGATATAGAGGGGTGTTCTCATGATTATTAGTGTTACATAACTTGCAAAACACTCGGCAATTCCATTTCGTCCTCATTCACCTTTCTCTCGAGGACCCTGCTTCAAAGTGAATACGCGAATGTAGACTGGGTGTGAGTTGAGTGCGCGTGCTCAATGTTTATGTTTGTTTCCAAGTGGTAATAAAAGAAACTTTGTCGTGGAAATTCAGTGAAACCTACAAACACAACTATAGGTACACAAATATACAAACGTCCATTTACACATTGACAATTTAACATTACCTATTTAATTGTGTCATACTGCCATTAAATATTTGACTAAATTCACAGAGAACTTAACAAAGTTTCCATCATCAAATCTAAATTATTCATATGTACTCTTCATTTTATTTTTTCGTTTTCACTCTTTATATTTTCAATTATTTTCATTCATTTAATTATTCATTGATTCATCTTTTTTTTTCGAGCTTAAATATTAATTTCCATCGGCGAAAAACGAACGTATTGAGCACAGTGAAGTTTGATTTATTGCTGACACTCTCAAATCAATCACTGCTATATATCCCAACAATATAAAATTTCGCGGGCTGACTATTCTATTTTTCATTGTTCTCCCATTTTATTTTACAGACATAAAAGAATTAAAATTTCATATGAATCACACATTATACATATAATATACCTGCACACAATGGCAAATACATCTATGTATTCAATCTCGCATAGTTATTATACGTAAAACCATAAACAAATATTTTTATACTATGTAAACGTACATAAAATATCTACTGAATTAAATGTTCATGGTGCAACATGCACAGCCAACGACTATAGGTCGAGTTTTATCAATGGTGAAACATGTATCTCAAGTTTAACAAAATATCTCCATGCATATAGCAATTCCTTTGCATCACTGCTGCAGGTTTACGAATAAGACGATCCAGGTGAAGCTTAATCGATGTTATATACTACAGTAGTTGGAATTTATGTTCATGCATATATCATACAGAACATCATAAAGAATAATACAGCATAGAGTCAGTTATATATACATATTTACATGTATATCCAATCCATAGATCAACTACAAGACAAACATGTGTACATATTACTTGATATGTTCATTCAATATTTGCAAAGTGTTTGGATTGAATTACGAATAATTTAATCATAAGTTTGAATACACATTTCTATCCCTGCATCTCTTTCATCTTATGTTGATGCCAGTTCCCTGAGGAGTGAGAGTTATTTTTACTATTAAAATCTTTATAACGATTTGTCAACGGTTGACTAATGGGTCCCTCAGGGCAATGCGCAATCCTAACTTACCTTAGATTTGAAGACAGAATATCATATCGTTATATATGTACCTACACATATTTGTAAATATGTATAGACTTTTTTTTTAACTTTTATTTTATTATTTATGCACGATTTGTATTTACACGATTCGTAATAACAATGTGTATTATTTATTTTGGTAACTAGAGACTTCAAGTAATTATCTTTAGGGTTGAATAACTTGATGATGAACGTAAACATCGTTATGGATTATATATGCGAATTTGTCTTGTTGAGATTTGACATTAGTTAATTTATTCGAGAAGGAATTACTCTGAATTTTGATAGATTAACTAAGAATATTAACAAAAAAGGATTTTCCTGAAGAATTCTAGCTAAATAGTGCAGTAAACTGTTGATCCAACAGTTGGATAAGATCAATGCTAGTTTACAGAGATACTTCTAACATCTCAGCAGCACTTCAATGTAATCAATAAAAGAAATAAAAATTTATCAAGTTGTAATTCAACAAAAGTCATTGACCAGAAACATTACATGTTCATTCTATATTCCCGAATACATATTAGAGTAATTTATTGATTTACAGCAATGGTACACGTGGCTCAATCCCACAGTATATAGTATTAATCCATGTCACATAAATATATATACTTCTAAGTTGTTCATCCTATATTAAAGTTAGTTGACAGTTGGTAAGTTGTTGATTCAAGTGTCTCGTGTTTGTTATGTATAGTTTTAAACGAAAACATGTATTATTACGTGTGTATATCGAGACTTTTTCTATCATACTTACATCTAGAAAATTTACTGCACCAAAAAAAAAAGACTTGAATCAAGTCGCTGATTCAAGTCTAAAATCGACTTGATCCAAGTCTAAATATGACTTAATCCAAGTCTGAAAATGTCTTAGTTTAAATTTGGAATGTTCTCCTTGTAAAATTAATCATTCAGACAATACTTCAAGTCAATATTAAATTCAAATTAACGACTTGAATCAAAACTAGAAAAAATTTGAATCAAGTTTATTTTCGACTTGCCCCTTTTCACGACTGATTTAACTCAAGACATGTGTAATGTCTTGAGTCAAGCTATATTCCAGACTTGTATCAAGACTATTTATATCAAGTCTGAATCGCGACTTGATTCAAGATATTTTTTTTGTTTAAATATAAAATGCATATTTGACAATGAAAATTGTGAGTAGTCACGTCAGGCATGGAGTAGCTGAATTAAATTTATACTCTATCGGATAGTTGCGTCTTGGCGAGTATCCAAGATGTAGTATAGTTAGAGTTGGAATTTGGTATGGAGAAGACGATGAAGAAGATGAACCGACAGAAAGGTAGACGCGATCTGTGTGTTGCATATCGTGGACGTGTCTCTAACGATTGAGGTGAAGTCATGTCTCGAGTGATTGCAAACCAGTACAGTATATTATATAGTCATATATACTCACTTCTCTCTGATTCTATTCCCATGCGACAGTAAGGAATACCGAATAGTTCACTTGGTATAGATTGTGGTTATGCGAGAAATGAAAGACGGATTTTGTGGTGATAAATATAGCATGAGCATCACGCAGCGTCATCCAATGGCTCATGGGACACACGCGAAAATCCTTCGTGTTCACTTTGTATAGTTATCAATACAGGACATTACTATATATCTGTATATATCTAATATACAGATACAAACAAAGTTATTGTGTTGGTCGATTCGCTAGTTCAAAGATGCCATTGATATTCATGAATGGTATAATTGAGATAGGAATTGTTTGGACAAATGTTTACGATTTTTTAAATAATTCCATTCACTGTTTTTAATTATTGTTGAGTTTATATATTATACATGGTGTAGTAGTCATGATGCATACTTAATCTATGTACATTACTGTTTTTCTGATTGTTGAGTATCTTTTCCAATACTGATGATTCTCCAAGCGGCAGAGACACAATAAGATAATAGCGACAGGGAAAATAATAAAAATAAATAAACAACATAAAGCGCGTCTTCCATATGCACGAGGTTTTGCAAACGGGAAGCTTCTCGATATTCGCTCGACGATTGTAGAATTGTAGATGGAACACGGTGTATAGTTCGCTCTGGGGACTACATTGCGAGTAGAAAAACAATGCCTAGGCACTCACGTATTTTCTTCTTTTTTTGCCCCGTCTTTTGCACTGAACATTAAAGCTTTTTATATTTTCGTTTTGTTTTGAAATAACAGTGGATTCATGTAATGGCAAGCAGCAAAAATGAGTTCACGAATATGCATTTGTGATATATAGGTATGGATAAAAGTATATTTACATAGAAATGACAATGTATGAAAATAAAAAATAATTTACAGGCGCTTGAACTGCAAGTTCTTTGTCGATGAGTTTTAAATGTAATAACGAAATATATTTTATGTATTGTTCTCATAATCAACTTTTGTACGTTATAGAAAGAGAAAAATTTTATTCCGAATTTTTCTCTCACACATTTAATGCTAAAGGTAGAATAAAGATGAAACAAATATCGTCGAATAATATAAAACTGACATCATCAAATGGATATTTAAACTCAATATAAAAATTATATAACGATCTCTTACTCGAATTATTTTTCCTTGAATTTACAAAATGGGTTTTCACAAATTAAATAGTTGGTTTCACTTGAAAAATAAATATTATTGATTTACCATGGAGTTCAATCGTCTCTGACGTTTTACACATCAATTTCAGGGTTAAAGTATGTTTACCAGTCCGGAATACGTGCTCAAGCACCCCTACACTAGCATGAAACATGTGACCTACATGAAATATCAAGGTTGATGTCTCTCATACTTGATGTACAAAAAAAAAAAACAAATATCTCTGAAGCATGTTCAGTTTATTTTTTTACCTGCATCTAAAACCTCATTAGCAATCAACATGTTCATTTTCCATTCATTCAATTGCTCTTCAACATATTTGCACATGACTCACGCAATTTCAATATTTGCAATACATAAAATATACATACATAATAAAAAAATATATATATTAATTCCATTGGTAGAATAAACTTTTCTGTTAAGTTAATTTTATTTTCTTTATAAAAATTTTTTTCATCTTGAATTGAGAATAAAATTTCAATTGGATACACAAACTCGATTTCTGCCGCGTTATATCGCTTAATCCCAATGATATTCGCTTCTTGTCGTTTGCCAATGCGCTGAGGTGAGATAGAAATGAAAAGGGCTGCGAGAGCGTAGAGGAAGATATGGAAGAAAAAGCCAATGGCAATTTGCTCGTGCTGTTGCTTTTTCATTTCATGGCTTGGTGCACCTTGCATTTTAATCAATGTTAACGCGACACAGTGAAAAAACATCTGTTCAGTTACGATATCCAATAGATTAATTGTAAAAAAAAAAAAAAAAGGTAAAACACGTAATTATATTACTATTATTAATTTTATTATTTTAATTTCACGTTGTAACTATTATTAAATAATTGATATGGTAATTATTGGCTCTGGAGGGGAAAAAAAAAACGTTGACTAAAAATCCTTTGTTATTTTTTCACATTTTATAACACTGTATGACACGAAAAAGATCTGGTGGAAGTGAATTTTATTATTTTCTTAATTTATATATCTGCAGGCAATATTTAATACACATATGCATATAAAATACACGCAATCAAATGCATAATACAGCTCTTTGTGTAACGATATTTTTGTAGATTATAGCTAGATAGTATAATATCATTTTCATCTTGATAACCACATGATAAGTAAAAAGTAATAAGTGTATATAATTATATTTACATAGATATAATTATATATAATCTAACATAGTATACAATATAAAATTCTAACCATGTCGATCATAAATAAAAATATTTCTTTAAATTTTCTCTCTTATTCGTATATTCAAATTATTTGTTGATTATTAAAAAATATATATTTTGTTGTAGAGAAGAGTAACCAAATATGGCCTACCATTATGTTTTTGCCTCAAAAATAAAAAACTATTAAAAAATTAACCATTTATTGACGTCAAAGTAATCACACATACATTTTTAAAGAGCTAAGTAACAATCTTATGTTCTTAATATTATAATATATTATTAAATTGAGCATTAAACAAAATATCATTAAATATCATTGTTACTAGCCCATATTAAAGCACTAGTCCACATTTAGTTACTCTCCTCTATAAATAAAATCGAGTGTTTTAAAAACAAGTAAGTAGAAAATAATTATTATATAAAAAAAAAAAATATGTATTTGTATGTAGATATTTATTTCATTAAGAATATATAATAATGTGTGTGAGAAGACAAATCTTATTTAACTTATCTTGGACTTGACTAAATTTAATTGTTGTTTGTTGACTTGTCAAATAATAAACCACCAATAACGACACATTTGCATAAACCACACTGACACAGTTTAGTTTCTGCAAGGATCGATATCTCAACATTCATGCATTGTCACAGAAGCACACCATTTACTTCAGTGTTGGGTACATATATACATACATATCCAATATATACATATGTATAATAATACACGTGTGTGTAATGAACGTCCACGAGCTCGACTCGAAGGCTTTTCTCCATTCTACACTGTAACATTCAACGTGTATGTAACCTCCTATACATATATAAAAGTATATATACGTACATATATAATAAGTATATTATACATATATACCCGTACCTAAGTAGTAGGGCAAAGGTAAAACAAGGCATACACAACCACCACGTGCTCTTGGCTATTTATGGTTTATCCCATACAGCAGTGAACTCGCGTGCATGCACACTTTACATCTACAATCACTTTTTTATATACATTCGCGGTTGATATGGACTCATTTAAAAACACCTCTTCTAGTATTGGTAAGTGTACGTTATAATAAGTTGAAAGTGTATGTATATAGCAGTGATGTGGTAAATAATTTAAAAAATATTATGAATATGATTGTTATCGAAGAATTTATGAGCATTATGAATTTTTAATTTTTCTTAACATTAATCTGCTGGTTTATAATTTCGCAGATTGTAAAAATCTCTTATTCATTTATTGAATGACCAGTACCTACTGTTAATTTTATAAAACCTATAACACAAAGTGAAACTTGTGGTCATATATAGTCTGGTTTATTTGTCAGTATTACAGAAAGGTGAAAGATTGTTAGATATTCACAGTATGCTATTGAGGGTTAGGTAAAAGCAATGTAGTGGGAGGTCAAGTAGGTGAAAACAAGGCTTTATTTTCCCTCACTTCCTCTTGGTTTTCGTATATGCATGTATGTACTGGCTTGTCTGTGTATGTATAATTTGAAACTGGTGGTTAGATTCACGGGTTGGCAAGTCTTGTTTATTGCCGGAGGCTTCGAATCCTGCAGTAAAGCGAACGTAGCGTCCCAACAAGCTCCCATAAATTCATTAATCGCCCTGAAGGCATGGGGGAGTACTGTATGAGGCTTGCGCGTAAGCAAAGAGAGAGAGAGGGAGGGTAAAATTGTGTGTGTGTGTATGTATCTATATAAGAGGTAAACGCCGCGGTATAAGGGTGGAATATAGGGCCATGAGATTTAAGCAAATTGCGATTACTCCGTTAGCTAAATAAGATTATTAACCAGCCGGTCTTATTTATGCCTCTGTGCAGATCGTTAGTCAACGACGAATGGGAATGTGAGGGGGGAGACGATATAGAAAGAGAGAATGCACTGGGAAAATGTGGGTGAATACGAGCGAGTGGCGACAGGATAATGTTTAAAGCTTTACTGCGTAGGTGTATGGATCTAGTGATACGCAATGGTCCAACCACATTCTATATCTGATATTTCTCGTTAACAGAAAGCTGTTTATATTCATATGACCTCAAATCGCATAGATTTTAATTGAACGGTCGATTACGCCCGTGCCATTTGCTCGGACCAATGGTGAATCTTCATTATCAATTTGCCTCTACCGCTATAGCAGAGACATAACTTGCTGTTTCTCCGATATTGTCTCTGAATCCATTGAGTATTTACGACAAACTCGTGTTGAATATATAGATATAGATATATATCTGTATATAAAATTTAGAATAGTTGGAAACTAATTGGAAGCTATGCTTATTGTTGATGATAGAGTTGTATTGATATTGAATAAATAAATTTTATTATTATACTATCAATAATGTTTTATAGTTGCAGTTGTTCAATTTGACTTGTTTCTATTTTTATTAAATTTACTTTATATAATATTGCATTTATATATATTATATCATTGTTTTCTTTGTTAGAAAATTGAGATTATATTGAATTTGGCATTTAATTTCGATGAGATAGATCATTGTTTTTAGAATTGATATCAAACTTGATACGATTTTTAAGGATTTTTTAGATTAAAAATCAATTAGAATTGTGGATTATTCCTTCATGTTTCTACCGCGATAATGCTGACAAATATCGATTATCCTATACCGATACACAGTACAACAGAAATAAATCATTGGTAAGTCGTGTATAATCGCTGGAGAATCGATACCGGCATTTAAATGTATTGATCTGTCACCAGATGGCAGCATATGTTAGTTTATCTTCATTGAGTCGTAGAATTATTTGGATTATTCAACATTTGTTATTTATATATTGCATAACTACCTATACATAACTAAAATCACTGGGGATAATAAGATAAAGTATTAAGTTAATATCCGATATTATTATATGACACAGATACGATCGTACATTCAAATTTAAATATAAATTTTTATTCATTTCATTACGAATGAATTGAAATTAATTGAAATGAATCATTTTATATAAACGTGATATCGATGTTTTAATCTAAATTGTATGTAAAAAGACATTTACGTGTGGCTCTTAACATATTGAAATGGTCTTCAGATATATCTTGTGATATTTACGTCGTGACATAAATTTAGTTAGGTACCTGCGGCGTTTGGATTAAAGAACATGAATATTTTTTTTTGTCATCATTAAGATCTGCTCAAATAAGAGGTTTGGTTGACGAATGGTATACAAGCCCCCCGAAATTCTGTGGTTCTCATTCCATAACAATGACCAATAACAAAGCGGGGGCATGTGCGCTCCCTGTGGCCATATCGCGGAATCTTAGAATATACTTTTAGATACGATCGAAACTTGGCTGGCGAGAGGGGATCACCAGACGTCCCTGGGTTGTTCATTCAAATCTTGTGCTCGACGATGAGAATTTTTTTTATTCTTCTTACTTTGGGGACAATTCAGGTGGTTGGGTCCAAGGGAGTGAGTCCTATGAAACCTTAAGTTCCAAAGATTGAGAATAAATCATAGCGACATGATGATAAATTCCTTTGTTAATTTCTCTATTTTCAAATTTCTTTTTGTAAATGTTTTTAAAACATGATCAGGGATTCAAACTTTCAAATGCTGCACTACGTACAATATATATATATATAATTTTTAATTGAATAGATAAAATTTTTTTATATTTATGTATCGCGATAAGAATGCGGCGAAATAATTGTATTTATATTTTGAAATGTATTTGAGAAAAAAATTTATGTAAATGGGCGTTTCAACACTCAACATGGACACGAATGTTCCAGTTTTGTTGAAAATATTTCAAACACTCTATAGTCAAGTTTACCTTAGAAAGTATATATGTATAAGGTTGTAGAGAACCCGGCTAGGTTGACACATTTCTGGGTTTTCTTTGTAGTTTTGTTTGCGGCCACTCAAACCCACTACTGTACCATTTGTGTGTTGCTAGGAATTAGTGTCCTTCTTTCGTATTTCTTCATTTTGTCGTGTCTTCATATGTTGCGCCTATTTTTTTTCTCTTTCCTTCTTATAGATTTTTGCCTTATTTTCAAACCATTGTTGCCCTTTAATGCTCATGAGAATATTCTCACAGTGCCTTCAAACATCACCTCCCGGGGTTTTAATATAATAAAAATGTAGATTTACCTGGATCATAGAGGATTTTGATCCAATGAAAACTATATTTCACCATATTGACTTTTAAAATTTTTACTAGTTTTCAATATGGAATTATGCGTTACAATTTAATTCTCTGAATATATAAAACTCAGGAATTATATGTAAATGTGTAATTTGACAAAATAATAGTATTGTAAAATGGAAAAAAATTCTAAAAATGACTAAAATTACGAACCGAAATATCGTCGAAACGTTTGGTTATATTTAGCAAAATCCTGGATAAAACCTAAAGCAGTATAAATTTCCAGAAGCATCGCGAGCTATTATCCCTCGACCCTGCTCGTAAAAGTTAACAAAATTTTATGATCAGACAAGAATTTTCAGTTACGATTTATGAGCACATTCTGGCGTGACGCAAACTCGAGTGTGCTACTAGAAGGTAAAACCATGGTTAAATCTAACAATTCATAAAAAAAAAAAAAAAAAAAAAAAAAAAAAAAAAAAAAAAAGCAAAGTAAATGTAAATTTAATTCCCAAAAATCTTATCATTACTAGATTAATTAATAAACACGTCATAAATTATTTCATAACACATTATCAATCAAGAATACATATTCACTTCCATCTAGAACATGAATCCAAAAAAAAAAAAAAAAAAAAAATTAATAATTATATAAAAATTTGATCTCAAGACCAGCGCAAAGGTAAATTCTCTTTGGTCATAAAATAATTTTCATCCATCATTCGCAATATCAATACTGAAAATAATATTCCCGACGTCTTGAATACATACATCGTCAGCCATTTCTTCAAATTCGCAAATGCTACGCTGAGAATAAAGTAAAAGAGGGGTAATATACCCCAGGGTATACATATAACTCTAACAATTTCTACTGAATTTCATAACGTGACGCGCAATAACCAATGTAGCCGTGGGCACATGCCTCATGGCACTTCTTTTTGTATTTTTGTATATGTATACATAGAACGATGGGCGAGATACAGGAACGATGATGCAGCATCGCCGCCTCAGCAGACAGCGCTCTTTGATACTGCAGGCATTTGTATATACCTATACTTGTGTATACAAATACATATATACAAGAAAAGCGATGCAGAACTACTGTCTCCGCACATATATTCACTATTTTTCATATCCAACACATATATGTATATACATATACACCTGTATATATCCATTTTCTCAATTGGCCGTGCACGCATGCCGCGCGACGAACCTCGTAAAAACCCCATTTATCCGTTTATTTTTATTCTTTTTTTATTTCCGGTATACACAGCCTCCATGTACTATCATCTTGCACGTACGTGATACGAATCCCGAATTTATTTCATTTTCCAAAACCCTTTCACCCGATGTTGATGTATATATATGAATGTACGCGCGCACCAGCTTCATGGTTTTATGGTTGGTGAATGCCTCCCCTGTATGTTTTAGTCATTATACAGATCTCAACATTCAAAAAGCAACAACGCGCGTAAATATAGATATGTATAATCCATGATGAGTAAAAGAACAAGAGTGATATAGTACGATAATATTATTATTATAGATATTTCCAATATTAAAAAAAAAAACATTTTTTTTATTCAATTTTTTATTTTGTAAATAAATCATTCTTATGAGTATAAACTTTAAAGTAATGTGTATAATGTGCTTGAATTTAAAGTGATATATTCGTATATGTATTCGCATATTTGTGTTATATTCTGTAATAAATGCTCGAATAAAATATTATATGCATGACACGGTTTGTGTGAGAGCAAAAAGGTGTAGAAATATGCAAAGAGATTGAGGAAAAGATATATGTATTTATACATTAGGGAAATTATAGATTTAATGAGTGGTTGTAGAGTTGTATGTATCATCAGAATATGTAGGTAAATACCATGAAAGCTTTCACTGAATTCTAACCTATATGAGTTGTGCGCTGAGGGTTTAGTTGAGCAACCGACAAACCAACCAACGAACCAACCAACCAACCATCGCTATAAAGCCACATAGTCCTGTTTATAGTATATACATGCGATGACGCTTGTGCTCGCAAACTGGAAAGCATGCTAATGTCTGGAAACTGAGCATGAGAAGTTGAGAGAAAAGATGAAGGAAAAAAAATGAAAAAAAAAAAATATATATGAATCCAGTAAGATTGCGTTTTGTGTATTAAAATGTAATTACATACAATGTAATAATAAACATTACAATAATTTAATAAATATTTTAATAATATCCGAAATTAGGAAAACCTTATAGGGCAGATATAAAATTAATCGTTGAACTATTTATCCTATGGCTTAAATTAACTAAACAAGTTTGCGTTATTTAACGAGAAAATTTACATTGTATTCTACGAACATATGTATTTATTCATGTAGATATATACATATATATATATATATACGTTGAATACTGATTGTGCAGGAAAAAGGTAGTATGAACGCGCGACAAAGAGGAAGAAAATGAGGAAGCATGCTCGCCATTATATGAACAAAGAAACGAGATTGAGTTTGTGTATATTGTATTCAGGTTTTGTTCGTGAGAAGGGTAAATGTTTGTTGGAAAGGTGCATAGGGTAGCTAGATCGCTCGTGCAATTTCATGAAATGAGAAGCATTCATTGCTTGTCGTCGAAGCAACGAGAAAGATGAAAGGAAAGAGACGGAAAGTAATATAGGTATAATACACATATACAATATACGAAAGAGGAACAGAGAAGAGAGTGGTAAACGACGGCAATATTGTCTTAGGAAAGCGAATTATCCAGCAGATTAAATCGGGCATCGGGCTTTAAGCAAATACTTAATTAGTTGCCTATTATTTGCGCTAAAGAAGCGACGATGAACAACGATGAAACAAACTATACAGGTATTCTATATATATACGTGTTTGTATGTATGTATGTATGTATGTATGTATATATATATATACGCTCGCGGTGCAAGAAGCGAGGACCGCCGAGCGAATCACTGCGCGTTGAGGCGAACACAACTATAAGCCCTATGGGATCTATTATGGGTAAATGAAGAGCCACTTTGCTTTCTATATGCCAAGGAGGTTATGGCACCTCCGGCATTATTCTACGAAGAAAATCGATTATTCCCAACGGTTAGACGAGATTGAACGGGATAAGGAGCTCATATACCTTCACCTAGGTACACCTGTACATTGTATATATTTATTTATATTAGATATCGTCTGATAGTTAAATATTATAACTCGATTAATTTGAAAATATTAATGATGGTTTATATAATTTCGTCGAATAATATCCTCATTACCAAGACTAAATTAATTGAATTCGGTATAATATATTTTTATTATCCTCCACACAGCACTTTTTTTTTTTTTTTTGCCTTATTAAATATCTGTTGTCATGGTAAAGCGCATGCTTAAAATTGTAATTTATTTCGTGTACATAAATAACATATGACTGTATATTTACTATTGAATAACTCTAGTTGAGAGTGATTATATTCAAGACAGAGAGCTATAACTTAAAAAGATCTCTCCGCCTACACATATGTTCTAAAGCCGATTTTTGTCACCATGGGTGTTGACCTCCATAATGTCAGGACCACACATACACTCGGACAAGTGCAGAATCAATGATGCATAAAGCATATATTACCTCGCAATCTTTTTATTTTTTTTATTTATCTTACATATCTGTACTTAATTTACATATACTTATATTCCCCATTTGTTTTTTTTTCTTGAACAAGTGACAAATATATATACCTCCAGTAGTAGTGTCTCTGACAATGAAGATCGACATTATCATAGACATCAAATATGTATAGTGTATAGTAGTATAACTAGTAATCGAAGAATGTAAGGCCCATCAGTGCGATTGAAGGCCGGGTCATAAGGCGGGGCGGGACGAACAAATGTCTTCCTTTTTACACCCCGCTCATTCACCGCTACGCCCGAGTGAAATTATAATAGCATCAAGCGACCGCCAGCCGCGTGAACGCTGTGTGAGAGCTCGCTTGCCAATATTTCCTCATGACTATTCTTCATCACCATTGTATATATACAGATAGAACCTTCAGCAATAGAATATATAGAAATTACCGCGTCACGGCGAATCAGTTATACATAATACAGGTATACTAAAATTATTTCCTATCTCAGTTATATATATTTCTAAATATATACAATTGAAATGATCTGTAATAGAATTGAAATAATATATAATAGAACTTGATTATCGCGTTTTATTTTGTTATTATCCTAGATTAATTTGTTTAATGAAATTGAATAGAAATTAAAAATGTATATGTACTTTTGAGACAAATGAGATTTATTTTGTGATGTATATAAAAGATATAAAATGGATATAAATAATCCAGAAGCATTTGTAAACTATTATATGTATATTTACCATTGGTTTTGTATCTATATGAATGTAGATCATAGGTGTATGTATGTATGTATGTATGTATGTATGTATGTATGTATGTATATATACAAATACAATCTGTGAAAGCAAATACTCGTCGGTCTGTTGACGATGCTAACGGATGAAGACGCATGGATGCTGGCTATAAAGTATAGATGCAGTGAGACAGGAATAAGCTTTTCAAGATACCAAAGGCTTTCATTCATGTATGTTTCTTTTTCATCTACAACCAGAGAGAAATGTGGTCTTGTCTCGTGTGCGTCGATGGGCTCAATAGAGCGTAATCCATACACATGTATGTGCAAAGCTACTCTTCTACATATATACATAAATATATGCGCAATTTATCTACATGTTGAAGTCTATGATCAGCAATCTCCTTGAATTTTATGCTAGATGTATTGACGTACATGTGTAGAATATGTATATGAGTCTACGAAATGTCCGCAGTTGCTTATATATATATGTAGATGGAATGGAAGAGATGAGAAAAAGTATCATGTATATAAAAATGAGATGTGAATTTCATTTGGAAATGAAAGTTGTCATTGCGAAAAATAATAATTTGTATAGACGAATTATTAATTATAATACACAATAAAAATATATGATTTTATATATTTATATATTAGGTTATTAGGTTATAAAATATCTTATTTCTGTATTGATATATAAATTAATTGGATTTATTTTATTTATTTATTTATTTATTTATTTAACTAGAATAAATTCATGTGTATTAGAAAAAAATTTTGAATATTTTTTTTTTCGATTTCAACTCGATTTTTCGATAATAAAAAATTTTTTTTGAAAAAAATGAATGTACAGCTTTCATAAAGCATTAAATTTGCTACAGAAAAGTTCTTCACCGCAAACGCTCTCCGACCAGCAGTTTTCGAGTTGTATGTATGTATAGAGCTAGAAAGATGAAAGTTGATTATAATTAACAAAAAATTTTCTTTAAACTGGAATTTAATGATTCGACATTAATTATTAACTTACTATATACCTATAATGCTGAATTAACAATGTAATAGCATCGAAAACAAATTTTGATTACCGAAAAATCGAGTTGAAGTCGAAAAAAAAATTTTTTCGTGTTATTTATATGAGAAATCGAATTTTCGAATTCTTAACCAAATGAATTTTTTTTTTCCTTTATTTTATTTAATTTCAATAAATCTTTTAACAACACAAATAATCTACATTGCATTTAACTCATTGTTAAAGTTTATTTTTAACAAAATCTTTACTATTCTTTCTAATACTGTTCAATTCATTTAGTAAATAACTATTAAATAATTTTACTGCAACTATAATATAACTATTTTTTATACTTATTTTTTTACTTAATATTGGTAAAAGTAAGTTCTTCTTCCTAGTAATACTTCCAGAGTATTATAATTATTGATACATAATTAACACAATTCTATCACAATAATCGATTTACTTCTTGTTTTTTTTATTCTTTCAAACACCGTTAATAATTTAAAGTGGATGTGTCTGAGTGCGTTACCACATATGATGATGGTGGCTCTGGTAAATATATCTGTGCGTGTGCCGCTTGTTTATTTAGATAAAATCATAACGGCATACATATATAAAATAATATATACACATGTATACACTCATATATATAATACTTTGGTCGCGCGCCGCTTGCATATCAGCATCACACCCGCTAGAACAAGTGGTTTCATCTGCTCTTGGTATTTTTTTTCAAGTATGTAGGCGGTCTGTTGAACACGATACGTTGTCACTGAAAATAAATGCATACTTGAGAATAAAAAGAAAAATATTAAGTGGTCGTATCATGAAATAATAATAGAGATACATACATATTATATAAGAGAAAATGCATACATAGATAGTATTATTATATAAAGAAGAAGCTATACTATAATACATATCTATACTAAGAAAATAAGTTTAGATTGAATAAAGAGAGATGTGATATAGTTGAATGCATTATTGGATTCATTGAAGCTGCTTTGAGAGTGTCTTGAAATATACGATTCATTGGTCTACTGTCTATGCCATTGCCATTAACATATGATACCTTCTAAAAGTATATCTCTTATAAATATGCATTAGACTTGTTGGAACGTGCACAGTTGAATTGCGTGCAGTATATATATTTGTATATTGCTATGTGATCTGCTGGAGAATTACTTTTCGGAATTTTACAATGAGAATTAATATATCCTTTAAATTAAATATAATGTTACTTTATATTCTCGTTTTATATAGCTCCAGACAATGCTATTTTCCTCGAGTTTTATTTGAGTTCTATATCTTAAAACTCGGAAAATACTGTACAATTTATCGAGAATCCTTTATGCGCAATATTGACCCTGTCCCCGAAAACTAACAAACACTGCTGGATTCTTATATAGTTTATTATAAGGAATTTGGTACTACTGGCTCGTTGAAAATAGCTAGAGGGGAAAATAAATCTGGGGTGGTCCGCACGCTCGCGTTGCGGGTGTTGCTCTGAGAGTTACGGGAAATACTCTCTGTTGGTTTTCCATCTGGGGCTCGGGTTCTTTACTTGCTCAAATGAAGCTTTGCTGTAGTAAAAAGTAATTGCCACCGTGCCCGTTATTGCGACCAATAATGTTTGGCTTTGGCAAAATATCTTTGAGGTTGTTATATAAGCTCATATAATTGTGTATACGTAGGTATTATATACACATATAGGTATATATATTTTTTTTTGGGTACATGAAAGTAATAGGAACACGTAGTTTTCTGAACTATGATTTCTCTTTAGTGAAATTATCACTAATTGTTCACTTAATAATTTTTGGCATTCGTATATGTACAATGTACATTCAAGCATTCATGTTTATATATTTTATATGATAAAATACGTGAGACATTTATGTATATAACTGAACAGATGTTAAAAAACTTTTTGAATATAACAAAAAAAAACCACCCAGAATTCATTTCCTCTAAAAATTTTATTATTTTCTTTTCCAAACGATTCATTGGGTCAAGCGTGACAAACAAAAATGACATCGATGAATTCACTGTATATTAGATATTTTTACTCTTTTGCATAGACGTTTGCGCGTAGCAAATCAGGTCGAAAGCGGCGGCCACAGTCACCAATACATCCATTATGAACGACGTTCTTTATATGTCGCGCGTCCATCGCGTCACATAAGAGAGAAGCCGAACGCTATATTATATACCTACAAATTTTACCAAACGCGCGCGCCCGATCCGTTCTTCTTCCATTCAATATATCCAATTAGTTCAGGAAAGCTGCGATCTTTGAGAGCCACATAGGAACCAACTATATGTATATATATATATACATGTGTATATGGGCTCAGGTCTCCCTAATTCTCAAAGAACGCTAAAGGTATATACGTCAAATGACATTGCGCGCTTCTCTCATAAGTTACAAGATATTTTTTGGTTTCTTTTTTGTTCGCTTGATTGGACTATTGCGCCGCCGAGATCATGGAATTTACCATCGATTTATTCGATATAAAATCTCATTTTTCAGAGCAGTTTATTGAAGCAACAATATCTCGGTAATTTTTTTTTTTTTTTTTTCGTGATAATCGAATAGTCAAAAACTTTTATTTATTATTTTATTATACATTCCAAAGTAATAAATATGTCAATGATAATTTATTAATGAGATGAAAATTATGTGACATGTTTGGATATAAAGATGTCTTGCTCGAAAATCAACATGGAATTAATTATAAAAAATATATTTAACTAGTCAAATATTCTTTTGATGATAAAAAAAAATTACAAAAATATTCATACGATCAAAATTGTGCTTGAATAATTAATCATTAATCGTAGAATTATTAATTCTTGCGACACTTTTTATAAAATATTATACTAAATTTTTATACAAGTTTCATTTGTTTAAAAATAAATATGACATAGTAATTCCAACGTTGAAAGTAATTTTGTTTGTCGCGTGAAAAATGTCAAAAACAGTTTTACCATAAGCAAACTGTGGCGTGAGAGGGCTGCAGATATACATCAGTGAATGAAGAGCATATGGAGGAAGCAGCTGATACAAAGAATCGAGGGAGACAATATATATATACTCAGTTACTATCCACAGCCCGAGTTCTATTAAATAGGTTCTTGTGGCGTCCACAGATGAAATGACAAATTGACATAGAAGGCAATAAGCTGACAAAATGAGGAGGCAATCAGACTCGCCGCGGGGGATGTCTCTACGGATTGAATTAGCAGAAATGACCTTATGGCATGTCCCAATCTACGTTCTACGAGAATACTAATGTATTATATGTGTTATATAATGTATATATGTATATCTTATATACAATTATATATATTATTATACCTGTAAGTTGTTGAAGCAATGTAAAGTGTCAGAAAATTCGAACGCGCACCTGCAAGTTATATTTTTGAGGTAAAGTTTAAATACTCGATTATTTCAATTAGATTTTTCTAACAGAAAAAAAAGAATATTCCAGTACTATAATATATATTCACTGTATTATTTATATGTATATCTTATGCGAGAACGTTTATATATATTTATATTTGTAGTTGATATGGAGGTAAATTGTACGAATGGATGATGACGCATGAATTTATAAGTGGCTGCAGGAGATGCTCTTGGTGTTTGTACTTTGAAATATATTACGCTCGCAAAGTATTTTCATTGCAGTTCACTTGCCCAAGAATTTAATATTAAATCCAATCTCAATTTATTTAACTCGTTCGTTATATATTATATAAATTCTCATGTTTCAACACTCATTAATAATTTTTTTTTTATATATTTTTATTCCTTTTTCCTTATTATTTTGAAGCAATTAAAATATTATGCATTGATGATGAAACTCAATGAAAGCTTATACTCACCAATGTACATTCATTCAAGTTCATTCTACAGTAAATTAAATCACAATTTGTCCATGTCATTATTGACTTTTTATTTTTTTTTGTAGCTACTATACAAAAATTTACATGAATATAGTTAAATTTTTTTTACTCATTTTTTACACAGAACCAAACACATGGGTAAATATATATAACAATTACAACTGTATTTGTCATTCACATGAGACGATCGTTATTCACTGTCATTGAACATCAGTATATATATATAGTGTCGTTACTGTCATTAGTATATAATAATAATTCCTAGCATCAGATTTCTTTTCTGATGATGATGAGTTTAGTTTTAAACTTTAACATACATTCTCTTGTCCAATCCTGTTTCATTTTCTTATAACGCAATATATACATATGTCTACTTGTGCGTGTGTTAAAAATTTGAAGGATCATGTATTTTTCTTTGTTGATATGCCGCCAAGTTATTTAATCTTCTTCCCTATACGACTTCCCATTTATTTCTTCATTCACACGTACTCACCGCTACATTCTCATTTTCTTTTTATGTACTCAACTCTCTCTCCATTTTATATAACATATTCTTCATCAAGTCTGTGGTCGCGTCCGATTTCCCTTCAACTCATATATACAATCGCAATAATATATAAATTAACTATTTTGGTCTAAATAAAACAATAAATGAAGTAAAATATTTAGTGCGTCCAATTGCTTCACACGTGCTTAGCTAAATAAAAACTCACACACGCACATAAATATACATATATATACATACATATATAAAAAATATATGGCGGAAAATGTCAAAGAGTTGTCATATATATTGCTTGCGTATGCGAGGCGTTTGACTAATTAACCGCACTAATATGTTTCGTTACTTGCGTTGTGATAAATGAGCATATTGCCGACCGCTTTTTTTTTTTTTTTCGTGGGGTTGACTTATTTTTTTTTTTTTACTCGCAATAGATGTCAGAGGGTTTCTTCCGACGCGAGGATGTGTGAAAGCGAAATGAGGACAATGACAGATAGTGAAAGAGCAAAAGAACGAGAGAGAAGGTTTAACGATATCTACTAATGTACATGAATTTTTATATGTATGTATGTATACATATGTATATGTATATATATATGTATATCGTTATAGTCGAAAGTAGTCGTCTGGCGGTGTCGCTACAAATGATGTCGTCTGCTGCACAATATTTTTTTTTTTTTTTTTTTTTTTTTT
>JAQQBS010000002.1:19556314-19585596 GCA_030347275.1 Microctonus aethiopoides
CCGTATATTTTTTATCCTCAGCATACTGTGCAGTGAATGTATAAGTAAAAAAGAAAAAAATAGGAGAATGAAAAACACATCAATTTGTTTTAATTTAAAAATTGTTTTAGTTATTAGATTTATAATTATGCGTCTGCATGTTTATATATTATCTATGTGTGCTGCAATTATATAGATCTATGTACATGAATATATTACGGGTATGTGTGTGCTTATGTATGGAGGTATATATGTATAGATATGACATTTATTTTTGTTTTTTTTTTTGAGTGTCAGAATACGACTATACGTATAACAGTAGCGCGAATTTTGCGCAAAGTTATCGGCTTTCACAATAATCCAACCGCAATGGAAAGGATTATGGATTAATCGCCTTTGAGCAACGTGCGGGGTTCCACGTTCAATGGAAATCCTATCAGCCTCGACCATGCCCGTTAAATGTGTCCCGCACACGTGATAGCTGTAACTGACGATCAATTACGCTTCTATTATCCATTCTGTCTCTTGCCATAGCTTGACACGATCGCCGCACCATATTTATTATATTTTTCTTCTATATCATAAATATATTCTCACGTCCCAGAATGTATATTTATCAATATAAAAATTAAATACATTTGTTTATAAATCAATATCAAAAATTCAAACATACAAATCTTTTGTTTTTTTTTTCTTTAAAAAATTTAATTTAAAATTTAATTTAAATATCATAAGAAAACATCTAACTTTTTTCGTGTTTATGTGACAGAGGATGATGGATTATATTATGGAACAATGCTAAGAATTATATAGCGTGTATGAATCAATAAATTTTGATGAAGATGAACATGCGTAAAAGTGGTAGATATAATATATAAAGTATTTTCCAGGTGCATATGTGGATTACTTCAAAAGCACATAATTTATACACAGCTGGTTCAATGTCTAATCGCAGTGTCAACAGGTCCACACCATCATAGAATGTACATATACTATGAAGTGATTAACATGCATATAATATGAGAGAATATATAGTTGAAGAGCAGTATTGATTACTCAGGTCACTGGATTATTGAGTATGTAAATAAATAAAAATATAAATGTATAAACAGGTATGTGCAGGTTATATACGAAACTGTTTATCAGTGCAAAAAGACAATATGTGTGATCATCAGGAAATAATTGATAAATATATTTATATAAATTATTTGTGATGTGGTTAATTAGTTTATTATAAAATTTAGATATAAAAATGTCAGTAATTTTTTTTTTTTGTATATTCAAGTATGATGAAATGTTTTAATATTTCCGGTTTGATTATAATACGGTACGTGATTCGAACAGTCTACGGTTGAATACGTTACATGGAAAAGTGTCCCCTCGTCGATATATCGCGCTCGTTATTAATTTGACAGGTGGCGCAGGTGTTGGTTAACTGAAAAAAAAAAATCAGGAATAATAAAACTGCTCAATTTTATTATTACTTTTTCTCACTAAAAATAATTTCACCCAATTTATTTTATATATTATAACTAATATATAAAATAAAATATACTAATATATAATATAAAATATAAAATAAAAATAAATTTAGTTATATATTATAACTAAATAATACATATCCAAAAATGTTTATGAAAAAAAATTGTAATTTTTGTTTTCATTATTTCTCTTTATAAAATTAACATAAACAATGTGAATAAAATATTAAATTATTTTTTTGGAGTATTATTTCAAATTTGAGTTATTTAATTTCTTATATTTTGTGCTTTTCGTTTCGCATGGCGAATGGCAGGTAAAAATAATATTTTTTCGGCTTGCTAATTGGATGAATATAAAAGTTAGAAATAACGAATGCTCTTTATAATTCTTGGCAGCGTATGGTCAGTAAGGTAAATCCACACCTTGGCCACTTCGCATGCCGACACGATGTCTACATGCCTTTGGAAGAGCATCAACTGATCTCGTCTGTATATATATAGGAATGACAGTGGGAGAGAGATTGTACACATGTGAAGATGAAGTGAGAACGAAAGCAGAAAAATAATACGAACGATGGGTGAGAGAGTTTGATCAGAGGGGAAAAGAGAGGATGAAAGAATGAAAGAGTGGCAGGTAGATATTCGGGTGGTCGTATATCAGAGCAAGTTATATACAAAAAGGTGGACAAGAAATATTAGCAAAGAGTTAAATTAGACAATAAACAGGTCGCACCTGACAGGATTGAAAGGGCTAATAATATTCATGGTCTTCACATTCGCACGTGTTTTTTATCTTTAATATTTGGGATATAATTAAATCATAAAGGGGAATTTTAGTACGTATGTTTAGGACTTTAGAAAAAAAAATTTATTAATATAAATAAGTAATTTTTTTTAAGTAAATTCAATGATATTTTGATTTTGATATTAATAAAAAATATTATACAGTATCATTTGTTTATCAGTATATTTTTTAAAGTTTATAATCCTCAAAGTTAACGAAAGGCTTTTAAATTGATCTAGACAAGCATCTAAATTTCAGAGTGGCCATCGGTTGATGAGGATAGTCGTAAATATCGAAGACTATAAATAATAATTTAAGGGCAAACGCGCGCAGTCAGCAATGGAATAAGGACCAGCGGCCAGCGCAATATGTACATGTATATATATATGTATATATGTATGTATTCATTCGAGTGAGTTAAGACGCACTCAAGGAAGAGGAGGCTAACTAGTGTACAAATAAATTTTACTGGTAACGATTTGAATGCGGCTTTTGGAACTTATGTGGCACGTATCGGTTCGTTGAAGCAGATTATTATTACATTTTTTTTTTTTTTTCATCTTTTACGATGACGCTTCAAGAAGTTTTTATGTCATTGTAAATGAAATTGATAGAGTTGCGCACAATTTATGTAATTTACGATGACACCACCGTATATTCTCATCTTTTTACTTTAATTAAAATTTGTTTGAATACTGCAGAGATTATTTATTTTTCCTTCTTATTTTTCATTCAACTGGTATTTTAATAATATAATACAACACCTCGTGCAGACGTTCATGAGAAAATTAAATGAATTAAACTAAAATAAACATAAATAAAACTTTCAGTTAAATTTATTTTCAGATAAGTTCGTTTCATTAATATATATTTTTTAAATTTTGAGTCAAAGTTAATAGTGACATTCCGACATTATTTTCCCAAGTTGACTCTTCGATTAAGACACCTTTGTCGCCACGAGTGCCACAAAATATTTATAAAATTTATTTAGAAAAAATTATAAATACCGATGCACAAATGTCAATGACATATTTTTATAAATTCGTTGAGCATTAATTTAATCCCACATAATCCAACACCATTATACTATTATAGACTGTATATATCTCTTTCATATTTATACGTATATATGGAAGATACGTAACAGCATATATTGCGTTGACTCTCAGAAAAAGCAAATGCCCATCGTTGTACATAATATATATACATAGTTATATATATTAACTATACCATTAATCTTACTTTACCGATTTATCCTTAGTAGGCGCGCAACAGCACGCGCATGCCCTATGTGGTCTAACTTCTTTATAGATTTCATTATGTAGCTGGAAAGCAGCAGCTGCCTGGGTAAAAAGACATCACACCCCTCGTGATTCAAAGGACGGAACTTGTATTTCCCCCCTCCTCTTGCTTTCTTTACTCCCCCTTGGTCTCTTGTTCCTTATTGCCTTTGCCCTCATCTCTGCGTGTTGTCTTCGTGTCCCCTCTGAAAAGAAAAAACGGGAAAAAAAAAAAAATAAATAAAATTCCCCCCGACTTTTGTCCTCTTAAGGCCGTACTGTGGCGTTCCCTAGCGGCAATCCATCGAATTATTTATGGATACATGTGCACGCTGAGTGAACTTGAACGAGTAACGAAGAGAAGAGAAGGGAAATTGAACGGAAGGTTCTATCATTTACACCAATCAATCGAGCACGTACCAATGAATTGCAGCAAGTACTTCAATTAAATGTGCAATCGATTATCTCGACAAGAGAATGAATATGTGCGTGTGTTATATGTATGTGTATGTGTGTGAGAGCATTGTGAGAAAAAGTATAGAAAGAAAAACCAACTGAGGAAAGACAAAACAATTGATAAGAGTTCATTTATATTCTTAATATAATCAAGTAGAAAAGATAAAAAGAAAAAAAAAAATAAAATAATAAAAAATGATCAAGGCGTTGTAATCAAAATATTTACCGATTAATCAAATTCGCCCATTAGTTAAAGGTCAAATTATAAATTCTTCTGCCAATGAAATAAATTCCTATGATAAATTCCAAAACGTGCTGTTAGATTAAATTCCGCAGGTATTTCGGCAGTAGACGATATAACTAACTGGTCGAGAATATTTTAGCTACCGTTGAAATACCCAACGAATATATATTTTTTCTTCTTCTTTTATATGCAGATGATAATGTCTAGTTGTATATCAAAACCGTGAATAAATTTCCACGAATGAATCTAAAGAGAGAAATTTTACAGCGAAAAAGTATAGGTACATAGTGGACAATGTAAACAGAAAAAAAAAATATAAAAAAAATATAAAGAAAAGATATTCAGTGTACCAAGGTCAAGCAATGGGGACCGTATGTTGTGGTATGGTGCTTTACTCGGACATTCTTGAGCGACATGTGACGCAGTATATAGTGGAAAAAAGAAAAGAGCTACACTATAGTTCTTTTATTATTTTATCCGTCTCACATATACGTCTATATACCAAACATTTCATTTTATTTGTAATATATACTGCTATATACGCGCACATGTATGTCTCCATGCACAGAGTCTATATATACTGGTAGTATATATACATATATAACTATATATACCAAGGTACAATGCTATCGTGAGTGGATATCTCTTGAAGATCGGATGAGGGCCCCGCGATTGGGTCTTATACGACGGTGGATGTCGGTAGACCACAGATGGAGAAAGGCCTTAATGCGGAGATCGGAAAACGATAATGACGCAGATACTGTCACGATAAGCCCTTTTACTTAAACACTATATACGAGATCATACGAAACCACTGTATATAGTATATACTACATTGTACCATCATCATATGAGAAATCTACGTCCATTTTATTTAGTTCTCTCTGCATGCTACATGCATGCGCCCACAGATGATATGACAGACAATATTTGTGACCCTTCAGGAATTGTAGATCTTGGATGTATTATTGCTTGGAAAACGATGAAGTAAAAGATGGAAGAAAAAAAAAACACGATGAAAATTAGGTACTGTAATCCAAGAAAGAATGTATTATCACTTTTATATATCTAAAAGAATTCTTGCTGAGTATATTGTGGCATTTTCACAATCTCGATACCTTTTTTCCATTTGTAGTTTCACGCTGTCTTTTCTTATGTATATATTGTATATATTGTATATATATATTTTTTTTGTTCATCGTTGACCAGCAGCTCACAAAGATACATATCCTTCATATATGACTGTGCGCACTTTTGAAATAAGCTGCATTTGGTACGTGCTTCAATTTCATTTCACTGTCTTGGTAAAATCCCCAGGTCGTCATGATACTTTTTGTGTACGTTTGTATATTTTTATTGGTTCGTTTGTTTATATATGAGACCACATCAAGTTGCTTCATGCACAAGAAAGATAATCAAGCTCTGTTTCGTATATACCCACCAACTTTTCTATATTCTCTCAGCTGTCGAGTAAACAATTGAACTTGCTTCACTCTGCTCGTGCGACTGCTTGCATCAGTACAACGCATAACACCAATAATATATTTCATATTGCAAACGTGACTATATATACGTATGCAAGCACACGACCAAATGAATCTTCAAATACAGTAAGAAAGTGCAGTCTTCAGGATATATTATACACACATTAATATTGTATTTCTTCATCTTCTTCTCATGTTCATTTTTATATACAATATACACATTATAAAGTTCTCATACATATCTTCGAATGAAGAGGAAATACAGAAAAAAAATGCGGTATACCAACGTCGATTATGAGAATCTTTATCGCTATACCACCATCAATCGTCATCCTGTCCTCATTGTGTCGCCCATCTAGTGTATATGTCGTTACATGGCTTCCTTTACTCCTAGACCAGACTATCTCATTCGCATCTGCGCACCCTGTGAGTATACACGGGGGCGTGGTGGCTTGTATATATAACATTGTGCCACAGGGCAAGCGGTGGTGTATGACTATGATGAGGAAGAATGAGAAGAAGAAAAAACAGAAGCTCAGTGTAGTGCATATCATGATGACACGATGTACCCACCCATTTCCCCATCAGCTCCTTATTATATTCACAATTCTTCTCAGATTGTCTCTGATTGTATTCTCGCATATTAGTATATGTATATGTATATATTTATACATATACATACACAAGAGTATTTCCCCTTGTGGGCTGCAATGCGCGCCCATCTTATATTGAGGGGCAACATGGTCTAGAGAAAAGAATTGAATAGCGCGAGAGGGAGGAAGGTTTGAAAAGAGTGACAGGGAAGGACGATTTCCTGAAACTGCGACGATGGCATGCAGTGACGATATATTTTTCAATAATGTAAAGAGATATATGTGCTATGTATATATACGTATATATATAGTTATCTCATTCTAGGGCACGTGGTATGGAGAGATGATAAAAAGGGAAAGAAATATAGAACGTCGGTTGTCGAACGTTGGCCTGATGGTCACAAAAGGCGGGTCCTATATTTTCTTTCTCCCTTTATTTTTGACGTTTATCGTTTCTACATGGCAAAGGACTGAAGAACTTTGGGGACAATCGCGGGACCCACTCAAGCCCACAGAAGAGCTGGATTGTCAACCGTGTGCGCATGCCTCTCTGCCCATTCAACAACAGGTCTGTCGAACTTCCTGTATATATTCTATTATATAAATGCAATATATATATATATATTTATCTTGGGTATATACTTTCATGCTGGATATATATACACATCATGCTTATACCTATTTATGTACCTATATACCCGTGAGCGTATGAATATATATATAGTATATAACTATATGCTATATTTTTTTTTATTTCTCTTACTTTCATCACTATGGCGCTCCACTTGAATGGGCCCCGAACCGGTATTTGTATATAACTTTTTGCGGTTTTGTCTGCTGGCGAAAAGCAATCTGGATGCTGTCAAATGGTGTGACTGCCAAATCCGGTCGGCGTCGCGGTCTGCTCCAGAAACATACCATAGATTTGAGGATATAGGGATAAAAAATAATCGGGAGAAGAAAAAAATGTATATACATGTATACTGGTTCGTTTGTTCGCTTTATCATCTGATCCGTATCAACTTCTTCTTATTTTCCCTTCATCTCCGCTGGGACACAGAAAAGGGCCAACAGCGGATCTCGTACATGGTGGATATGCAGCAGTAGTGGTTTATAAGAAAAAAAAAATGGAGCAATGATGTATGAAGATATACAGAATAAAAAAAAATGTTATATGAAAAATTCACTATTTTGTGACAGAGTATAATTGTTCCGGAAATGTCATTCGACATTGCAAAGCCTCTAAATAAAGAAAATTATATAGGGTAGTTGAAATAAACAAAAAAAAAAATAATAATGCATGATAATTCAACATAAGAAAACAAATATAAAAAATAAAACTTGAATACGTACTATTGGTAAGCTATAACTCTTATACAAATTACTTTATTTATATAAAGATCTTATAGATTACATATTTATGTAATTTTATGTATACATAAAAATACACAGAAAAAAAATTCTAACGTAGAGCATTGAAACGACGAATTATATCAATCAATCAAACATTTGAATAAAACATACGCATGTGACATGTATAAAAACCAAATTCATAAATGAAACGATAATTATAATTTCATATCCATCTTCTTCTGTCTCATTTGCAGACTATCTTATACATATACTCACGCTGATTGCTTGATTCCGCACTCAATGGACATATTATAATTGATAAATAAAATACAAAAAAGACACTTTTATGCCAAGATCAATGGTTTGATTCCCATTATTCATTTCGCTCTTCTTCTCCCTTATTCCTCTCTCGCCATTGGTATCTCCCTCGAGTCGTTGGAGTGATGAAGAAGACGCGGCTGCTGCAGTTATCCCAAGAGTGTAGACAACGACGCAGTTCTGTCCTTAGGCAGATCCATTGTTCTTGTCGAGAAGAAACAATCGTCGGTATGCGCTGAATCTGTCCGTGTCACTGGCTCCTCTTATTTCCCTCAGCGCAAACAGTTTGCATATATATAAAGTGAGTAAGAGGGAAAGACGAAGAGAAGGCGCGTATAACTTTCTTCCTTTCATCTCTCATGCCATTATTGCACTCACGCGGCGCATCTCGTTTCTATGTCGGCAGGACCCGACAGCCGACACCCTCTTATATACCTTCACCTCGACTCTTCTCTTTTACCTTCATCTGGTTTTCGTCCCGCTGAGATATTCGCTCGACATTGAAGATTTTAAATTCGCGCGCGCGGCTTCCTTCGCTCCTGATGCGCTCTCGTCGTTTCCCTTATTTCCCCCTCGTTTCATATACTAATTCACAATATGTATGTGTGTGTATATATATGCATATAAATTCAGTTGAATTTTTCAAATCTTTTATTTATTTTTCTTTTGCTTTTTCGCGGTCGTTATTGTCTTTCTTCTCTGATATATATTCTTTTTAACTCTCGGATGCAGTATATTTGTTTTTTTTTTTACTACTGCCACATCTCACACACACATACACATGCGCGTATATACATCTTCTTTTTTTCTTTGTTCAACTATATACTTGAGACAATTACTGACACGCAGAGTGTTTGCACACAACGACACAGAAGACGTCATTGAGATTCTCATACGATACTTAAAATTATTCTACATGAGAAAGAATTATAAATGGTGAGAACAAATGAAAAGCTTTCAAAAAATAAAAAAATAAAATTTTTTTCCATCATTTTCAATATATATTATGTAAAGTGTAGTTTTTTTTCTTGAAACTTACTCGTTTTCACCCAGATAAAATAACCATTTTATGAAAAGTGAAACGAGACTGTTTTTTACGTGTGCACGAAAGACCTTAAGGGTATATACAGGAAGATATAAAAAAATAAAGAAATAAAAAGTTGGTGAGCAAGGCGAAAGCGCTTATCGTACAACTTGTCCCGTGTGCTCTCTCTCTCTCGATATACTTTGTATCCAACGTTGGCACTCGAAAAGTCCCTAAGGGCGTGCACCACACAGTCTATATGGCGCGATACACTTTAACCGTCCAAGAGCAGCTCGATCTCCTTCTACACTTACTTCTTGAGTTTGTGAATTCAACCTAGCGGATCCCTAGCCCGCGTATAGATACACATCCCTTCTCTTTCTTGCCATATACCATGTCTATGTATAACATATACACATATGTGCATAGATAGATATACATATGTATGTATATATATATTCTTCCTTGTCTCGTTTTGGATCTTATCCACTTGACTTTGGTACGTCGAGCTGCCTTGGAGTATAACGAAGTAAGTTCCATACGATGTAAGCTTTTGCTCAGCGAAATCTAGAGACCGCTTCGGGTCCTCTTATATATCTATACACATATCTGCTGCAGTGTGTCTTTTATTGTCCCATCCTCAGCTGTGATGATATATCGCAAATAATCGTATTTTTATGTATATATTGCAGTCCTCCATTTTCCGTTCAATATAATTCAATTCTTTCGTCTCTGAATCCGCTTCCGAATGTACTGCATTATATTCCGCAAATAGTTTTTATATTTTAGCTTCTATATATATATATTTTTTTTCACTTGATTCATTTGTTCATACTTCTTTACTAAAACTTGCTTCACAGATATTTTCTTTTTTATTTGTTGATCGCCAAAAGTCTTATTAAATTGGTGTTTTGCTTTACTTGTCAGAGCTTATAACTGAGTTCTTATAAGATCAATTGATTTTTTTTTTATTTGAAAGGATTTACGCCAATTATAATGATACCAAGGGAGAACATTATAACATCATCAATGAGAAAAAGAATCAATAAAGGGATACGGAAATCGAATAGAAATTATATGTGACGTGTTGTATATTGAATAAAAGAAAACGAGGAACAACGTACGGATTAAGTATATACATATAAAAAATATCTATTGAATTTTGAATAGGATACGGACGTTTAGTTTGCTTTTATACATGTGAATAATCATTCGAGTTGTCGTATATACTGTGTGCGCATGTATATAAATGAATATTATTGTGTTACCACATGATGTATACAGACTACGAAACGAGAAAATAATGTACTCCAAGATTTTTTTTTTGTCATTTTAAATCGGACACAATCATTAGGTAACGTTGATGTATATACAGTATAATATATGTCCCCTCGATGAATCAGAGAATGCGCAGAATGAGAATCGGCCACGGTTTTATTTGCTCAGCTTGGATAGAAAGTCTGTCACGTCACACGCTGTGTCGCGAAGCGGGCGCCGTCGTGTCTATCTTCAGGGCAATATATATACATTTATATGTACATTGTAAGTACTCGAGTGAAAGAGAGAATGGAAGATATAAAAGAGAACTGAAAAAAAAACCATGTATATGTATACACGAAAAAACTAAAAAAAAAAAAAAAGAAATAGTACCTTGACGTGTTTGTTCAGGATCTTAGCCTTCAACCGAGGACAATTCACACGAGAATATATACTGTACAAAGTAATTTCGTGTTTATTTTGCGCTCGACAGTGAGCCACATATATATATATATATATTTATATAATCCGAGTGGTGAAGAGAGACACCGCGATGTGGCGTAAACTACACGATCAAACCAAAGAAATCTGTGCTGAATCGATCAATTCAACTGTTATTGAAATTTTGTCCACGCACACAAATGTATATATATGATGGAGACATCATTCTGTGTGAAAGAAAAAAGAAAGATGAGGTGGGATATCGAGCGCATCTTTGGCAGGACTTTATTTTTATATAAAAGACTCCACGTTTATATACAACTATGCAGGGCTTTTTTTGTAAGTTGCTACAGTGACTCTTTTATATAAAGTATGTATATTCTCACTGAATAAACACTAAAGGAGGAAAGCATTATATCGACTATCGACAAAAGTATATATTTCCTTATGTATATATCTATATAAATATATACATAAATAAATATTTTAAAATTGACATCATCTTAATGTTGTATCGCAAACGCGCGCGAGATACATTGCAGTGTCGCTGACCGGATATCAATTGAAAAATATATGTACGAATATAGAGAAATGTAGATTTATGTATATGAATATATATATGTACAATGTACTGCATGCAGTATATATGTAGTTTATTTATGTATTGTGCGTATAGAAAAGAAAGAGACTATATACGATTGTGGGAACACGCCGACGTGTTTATATTTGTTTTATTTTTATTTTTTTTTTGTCCCCTTCTTTAACGTTTTTTATTATGCTGCGTGGTCGATGAGAAGCTCTCATGTGTATTTCAGGCGGATTTTAAGTTCTCTTGTTATTTGGTCGTATGTATATAAGAAGGAGGTCGCGTTGAGTTTGATAAAAAAGAACTCGATCTTTGTTGAAATTATATGTCATCCAAGAGGAATCATATTGCGAAGTTTTGACAAATAATATAATATTGTTATTGATACACAATATAAATATATATATTTTTTTCTGTTTTTTAAAGCTATGTATTTTATATACTTGACTATGAAAACAGAGTATATAAAATAAAATTGATTTGTGGGAAAATAATAAATGAACCATTAAGAAATAATATTGCTTTTTCATAAATATATTTCTTGAATTTTTCATTATTTACTTTTTATTCATTTATTTATTTTTACTTACTTATTCATTTGTTTATTTATCTTTTCGTTCGCTTATGGAACATCGGTGTGCAATATCGTCGTCGTCAAGTGGTGAAATTTGAGTTTATATTGCCTTATACAGCTTCTCCAATTGCGCGAATGTCTTATTGATATATTTATATATACAACTATATACAGCAATGAAAAAAAGTGAATAGAATTGTATATCACGTACATACGCGGCCAATACGTTTACATAGACACATAGACACACACACGCATATGAGTGGAAACGAGAGGAATCAATAATAAAGTTGGGAGCATACCGCAAACAGTAACTTATAAAATTGCGGCAGAGGCCAAGACTCGTAAGGATCATAAAATGGCTCACTGCTGTTTGCTCATCTCGTGTTTACTTTATCCTCAAAGCTCCCTGTAGCAATCCAATGAGAGAGGAGGTATTCGCGTGGGATCAAGAATGGCAAGAGTCTTCATGAAAACTCAATTATTAGATTCGACCTGATGGTGGACGCATATCACACAAATACATTTATTACCTATAAAAAATATTTTTCATTGCACATAACATTTTATGTTGTTAAATAATTCTCCATTAATATTATTCTCCTAATTTTTTTCATTATAAATAATAATTTAATAGTATATTTATTTAGTTATTTATATAGTTACTCTAATTTTTAATAGCATACACATAATAATTTGATACAAATATATTTCTTTAACGATTTATATTTTTTTGTATGTTGCTAGAATATTATTTCCCAAGTTCTCTTAACCGACTTTGTCGTGAAAAAATTTATTCATCGTAGTTTGTCGTTCACTTCATTATAAGAGAATAGTGAATAAGAGTCCAAAGTGAATGAAGAAAAAAAAATATGTAAGCTGCTGGCAAAATATTTGCTAAAGAATTTTGAATATACCATATTTTTTTCTCCTCCCCTTACGTCTTTTTTTCTCTTTCTCTATATCTTCTTCTCCCTTTTTTTTTTTCTTCATCCACGTGTATGAATATACGTGTGCGTATAGGTGGTATATATATTGTGTACAATATTTTTTTTTCTCTCCAATTTCGCTGTCGACTGACTTTAGTATACACAGTGAAGCCTATGTCGCCGGTTCCGGTGAGTTTATTTCTAATTGAACGAGTCTCTCGAGGTAGGGTCAGCTGGCGCGCTACTTTGAAAACTCGAATAAATGGAAGAACCAATATTTTCTGAGCTGGTTCGCTCCTTCTCATCTCCACCAAGGATACGCATGGGCGGGAGAATTTTAAGGACATTATTGAGACCAGCTAGGTAAACAGAAAAACCTTCTTTATATAGGTGTATAAGCTTTATAACCATCGTTTGCTTTACGAAATACTGCTGGAGCCTACACTACTACTATACTACTAAGTTAAAAATTGAATCCTCCTTAAATTTTCACTTTGTATAGTTCTTGAATTACCTGAACTCATCCCAAAATAAAAACATACAACCCACAATAGTGGATATAATTATTTAATTTTGCATAAAGCAAATAAAAAATATTTAAATTACTTATATATAATTATAATTAATTAAGGAAGACTGTTTAGAAATATTTTAATAGAAAATACAACTCTTCGAAGTAGTGACATGTTGCCAAATCTTTTATTCTAAGGCACAAAGGAGAAACTTGTGTCTATAAGTTTATTATGAAAAAAAATATTACAATGTCGTGTTGAGTGTAAAAATAAGGCATCAAATTAGGCCTAGATTTTTAGAGATTCCCTAGATTCAAAGTATAATTGATAGGCCAACGAGTGGCATAGAATGTTTAATCGACTACTAGAAGACTTAGAGAAGCACAAAAAATTCAACTCGCCCGAATCAAAATTTTGTTTCTACATTAGACCTTTATTCTTTTTACTGTATATCAATTGCACCTCGTGAGTCCTGTATAATGACTTGCCAATACCTTTCATATCCTTCATATTCATTTGAACCTGAATAACTCCTTATAGTTTTCCTAACTTGTTCCTTTCTTAAACCTTAAAGTAAAAGAAATGGAAATATCTAGCTGCCACTTCTAAGGTCTTAAAAAGCCCTAAAATTAAAGAGCTCGTCCTTAATAATACCTTAAATCCCAACAAAACGAGCTATATGCAGGTCTAAAGTAGTAACAAAATTTCTACTTGGGCGGGTACTTATTTTATAAATCAGATACAGCAAAACAATTGAATATACATACAAAATAAATTTAACATGTCACTGCATGCATGCCAGATAGATTATAACATACGAATAGAAGCTGGTAAAGATAAAGGAAGGAGAATATAGATTAAACTAAAGCAGGTTTGTGCGGGTGTCTATTAGATCTATCGACTATGGCGAGTTGCGTGAATATTAAGGAGGTAGCACGTTCAGTATTATCTTATCCGATAAAATCGCTTGCGGCATTATTGTGGACGAGTACAAGAAGGGCTGGCATATTCTATTCAAGATATATCTACTATAATGTAGCTAAACTAATGGCCTGATCAACGAACATATATGCAGTGTATGTATATACGCATACGTAGATAGAAATATGCACACGTGTGTATAAACGTGGGTAAAACGGACATCATATGTCGAGCGATGTAGTATATTTATAAGTTATATTCTCAACAGTGGATATATACAAATGCCTGAGGGGCCTTTTGAGGTTTCTGGGGTCACTCGTGCACCCAGTTATCCTGCAACTTCATTTCCTCCATCATACCCCATTCCTTAATGTTTTGAATTTTCAAACTTCTGATCATTCCTCTCTCTCCTCTCTCACACTTTGTCTTGTTAATACACTCATGTACACACCGCGGGCTATTGTGAAATTTCTCCTGTGTATTTCGTGTGTATATGTGCCTTTGATATTTACATATAGCAGTATGTGTGTAAACAAATAGATTGTAGATGATATCCGTATGTACAACTATTCACATGTGATGATGAGCAATAAATAATTTTCGCTTAATTTAATCCTCTCATAAATATTACTTCTGGTTATATACTTTTGAGCTCCTGTGGTGTTACATTGCTTTGCATTATTTCTTGTCACCCTCGTGCGAAATATCACCTAATAACCCAGGACTAAAACCCCATGAACTGTACATAAATGTATATCTATCTATAGTCTATATACTATTCTTTAGGTATATAAATATAAACTATCTTAACAGTAGGAAAATTTTAGTCTTTTGTATTATTATATGTCTATCTGGTATCTAGAATTTAGGTACGATATGGTTGAAAACACGCAGTCTTGTCCAGCAAAGTAAATCCCAACGAAGCCATAAATCCTGAGGTTTCGTCGCACTCGGGTACTCGTGCGGTTGGCAAGTCGTGCACTCTGTACACTGTACAGGAGCTACTGATGTAGTGCAATCTGGCAATATACTTTACTGTGTATCTCCTGGTGTGTAAGCTGTAGTACTGTCAAAGACTATATCGTTTTTCTTTTACGATTTTTTTTTTGTATCATTTTCTTTCTCATACTGCAAAAAGTTATATGACCTAATCCCATGGGGTGTCAACTCAGAACTCTTCCAGTGCATTGGCAGAGTATATAGTATCACTCGAATAATGTAACGACAAGAGGAAAAAAAAAAATATATATGTATATGTACATTTTGGTACACGGTCGAGGGACGCAGAGAGTTGTAAGGATCAAAAAGCAAAGTTTAACTTGATTCCAAACGTTGCCAGAGGGGTTGAATAGTAGTGTGCAATTATATACCTTTTGGTCAGAGTTTCTAGTGGAGATATTTGACCGTACCCTCAGTTATCTCTGTATACCAGCACTCAGCATGGGTCCAACAAGCTCAAACTCGACCTTACTTTTATTCATCCTTCACTGACCCACTAGCACGCTTCGTTGCCGCTATGGATGAATATTTGCGACCCGCCGATAAATTCCAATAGTGACAACCATAACTGAAGTTATGTAGAGGTCCATTATATTGACGAGCTTGGTATAGTGGCACTGGGTCAGCAGGACATAGACTAGAGGATCACTGAAAGACAGTCCGTCACACTTTCTCTTATATAAATATGTTTGTCTTTTGTTTCGGTCATAAATGCCGGCACGTGTATCGTCGGGTTTGAGAATATATGACAGGATTTTTGAAGGTTCGATTATTATGAACAGCAGTAAAAATTGTTATTCTCATTTAACGCTTCACTGTTCGTTCCAATTTTATTTTATTTTTTTCGCATCAATATGTGTCTATTTTTCATGCTCCGAGGTGGTCGCTTCCGGAAAATAAATAATGGGAAGAAAATATGTTCTAAACTATATGTATTTCCGCTGAAAAATTGGTTTAATAGGTTCATGGCATAGACATACAGTGCTACTAACCGTTAAATCGTTAAGTTAAAATGCACAAAGATGAATTTAAGAGAGTGCAGCATTTCTCTCTTGATTAATTGAGTTTTACATTTACTACGAGACGTTTGTCAGAACTGATGGTTGGCTCGTGGCACATTGGCCAAGTCAAGTGTTTTTGAGTGAGTATTCATAGAAAATGGGTCAAGGATTAATTTCAGGTCATTAGCGCAGCAAGGAAGCTCGTTTAATTTCGGCTCTTTGAGTTTCTAAAATTTGTGGAAATTGTGAAAATTTTTTTTTATTAACATTTTCTCCATTCATTCATTTATAATACATATCTACATATATTGATCGATGAGTATAGTGTAAAGTTGCATTTGTTACGGAAATATTTCAAGTGCCCTCTCCGAATACAGAGTTGAACCTCTGACTATAAATGTTCTTTTATTTATTTTTTTTCTTTCTGTCTCAACGACTTTGTGAAAACGTTCACCATCTTGAAACGATGTTGAACGCTTGCGCACATTGCCCTATGCGTTTTTCATGCAGTTAGCATATCATTTGCATGTAAAATACGTATAGCCGTCGCTTACAGTTATAAAAGCAGTAAAGAATACCACATAAAAAAATCGGTGACAATAAAAATAATATGGATATAATACATTGTTCTAAACTTGGCATTAAATGGAATAGTTGCATCTCATGAAACTTTACTTTGCTTAGTAGCAAAAGGTGCTGTTATTAATGGCCTAAAATAGGATTTACCATCTTTCTGTAATGTAAAACATCTATTACATTCACTCGCGCGTTTTGCATATGTACATATGCCATTAAATTTCGACGACATGTATGTATATAACATTCCAAGAATGGGCGTTGAGGCATTCACGAACAAAGGCATCTAGATCTCGTTGGTATTCGCGCGTTAACGTCAGTTAATTGATAAATATCTGATGAATATCTTGTTACAATTATCTAATTTAATTATACTAATGGCTATTTTATATTTATGACACGATTAAAAATGATAAAACATTCTGAAATCTAAAAAATCATTAACAAAGTTACAAATAACTCACATATATCACTTATAAAAATTTCAAACTATACATTATACTACTAAAGTTTAATAATTATAATTCACTTATATAAAATTAATCATTCAAAATAACAAACCATCTATCCATATTTATAATTCTATAAAACAGAATGTAAATCAATAAAAAAATTACGATAGAATTTATAAATACAAAAATCAACATTCCTATGTTTATATAAATGTTAAATTTTTTATATTTTTGCTGGTATAATTATATAACTTGTAATATAATTATGAATTAATACAACGTCTTATAGAACGTATGTATCCATATTGGTGTACGTGATATACATATGTCATATATGGAATAATGCTATACATGCCTGGAGAGCAGCACGAGCCATAGTAGCCGCACACATAATGCAGAAATAAATTGGGTGAATGTATTTGTGCGTATATGTATGTATGTATGTATGTATGTATGCATTCGACATGAAAGAGAATGAGACTTTGGAAGATAGTGGAAGAGGTGTCGGGAGAATCATGTATTCATTCTCACCCAGGTGCATATAAGTACCGGTGTGCATCCTTTTCGCCTTTGCGGGTAAATTCTCGGGAGTACTTGAATGTGCATTTACACGCGATACCAGGTGTATACATCATCACGCACGTAACACATATATTTATAATATACACAGGAGAATAATGCTTTACTCCTGTCCTGCGGGCGGGTTCAAAAAGGATCTGCGTCCAGGCTTAAATGCAAGAAAATATTGCGTTTTTCTCCATAAAAGTTTATATTATACATATGTGTATACTATGTAATATACATGTAGTATATGATTTTATTTTATAAATATATATAAATATACGTATGTTAATTGAGTAAATAGAGTTTGGTAAATTATAAATTTTTTTTTCTTCTTGAATTTAAATTGGAAATAAATTTTTCTACACCAAATAATTCATAAGAAAAATATTTTCGAATGAAATTTGAAGAAATAGGTGAACTAGTAACTCGGTGATCGGTAACAATTTGATTTGAGTGCCGCTCGTCAATGGTGACGTTATACATAGAATGAGGGAGTCGTTGAATATGGGTTGGACTGAAATTTTGTCGAATATAACGAGGTCGTATGGCAACGTCGCCATCTCATATTGACTCACACCCAACTCTCATCACTCCCTTCAACTATATAGGTACTATATGTACTTCCTATATTAATTGGAGCCACTATCAAATTATTTGCGGGTTTTTGAACGCCTTGAGGGTCTTGCGAAATCGATTGGAGGGCGGAGAAGGCTTTATGATATTATAAACCATGCGCTATTTGCCTTGGTTATATAACGACGCTCGGTTGAATATATTCGCGGTTGATTATTGAACATTTGTGTATAGTAGAGTATGGTGGCTTTTGTGGTTGATCAAAGAGGCCACTTGGTATACACACACATACATATGTATATACATAAATATGTATAAAGAATTATGATCGTCATCGAAGCACAATGTTAATTTGTATAAAATTATTTTGCTCAATAATATGTTATAAAAATGAATAACAATAAATAATTAATAGTTATTGAGTAAAACATACGACAAAATGAATTTTAATTCTTTATTTAATTCATTTGTTATGAAACTACTTTCATTTTTATTCCCAATATTTTATATTTGTGCCAGAAAACGAAATAATATTAAGTCCATTGCTTTCTTCATGTTATTTGATATCTTTAAGCTCTGAAAGCATTCTAGTATTTCTTTGAATAATAATAAATTATATCTGAGCAGGTGTGAAAAACGCGACGCAGGTGCATGATCATTGAGAGCTGTGGTTAAATTATAAATAAAAAAAAAAAAAAACAAAAATATAAACATGTTTTATTGTATATTCAATCTTGCATATTTATAAATAAAAACTGATTCATTAACTGTGCGATGCCTCAATTGATTTAAATAATAGCACTTCAAGTAGGAATACTTAAAAAGTTCACAATATTTCACGTACAACTGTCGAATTTCAATGAAATATATTTCATAAACATTTAGTAATAATAATATCAAAAGACTTGAAACAAATTTCAGAGTACACTCTCATTGTACACATATATGTATAGGTATAACATATGTATATATATATATATATATATTCAGAAAAGATGAAGTAAGTGGTTTGTACTTGCGAGATACAAGGCAATGAAGTTAATTGACTATGAGTGTATGAGAAAATTACAGTAGTGGCGTTAATAAGGAACCCACATGACTAGAAGTCATGGTGGTTAATTAAAGAGCACACACAGATTGAGCAACTTGGTGGTCTAGTTTTTGGAAGAGGGAAACAAGTGAGCAGTATATATACATACATCTAGCTCCAGGAAACAAAATGGCGAGTGTTAATAATTAGGAATAGTACAGAAACTGGGGGTACATAACCATCTACCCTTCAGTGAATGTATGAGGGTGTAAAACTTGCCATGAAAATGGAAATATACAACATACGTACCACATTTACCGTCTCTACCATGACACTATATACTATATTACACCACATTTAATTGTTCAAATGGCAGCAGTTGTTGGACCATGTGCGTTCAGCAATGACATCTTTAACGTCAATAGTGATAAGACTGCACTATACATATATATATATACAGACTCAAACTATATTCCCAGATGTCATACAATTTATATAGATACAGTTGGAATGATTGTGGTCATTATGTACCAAAGCACAAAATCAAATCAACATCTCTGTTAATTACTCTCAGTATAGTAATTAGCCACCAATCCCGCCTTCGTCAAGCGTAAAATAAGGGTTCGAGGGCTAAAGATATATGTATATGTATGTATATATATTATTGAAGTTGCATTCGTTCAGGACGTATTGATTCCTAACTCTAACTAACTTCCTCTACATATAATGTATACATCTCTCTCAATCTCGTTAGCTCTTCTCGGATAACTATTGTACTAAATGACATTGGTACATATATGTAGGTATATATACATACAGATGGGCACAGAGAATGGCCCGGGTCTCGCGCTATTGTTCATCTGCTGTATTGCCTAGCGATGTAACCATCTATTGTGGATAGTCATCCATGAAACGCTGAAGCTAATCGAATATTCGATCGGTGAACCCATCAAGTTTGAAGGCAGTTCAACTGAACCTGAGGTTTAGGCATATATATATATATGGATATAATTATATATACTACGTATTAGTCTATTGCGATAGTTAACATTGTTGTGGTTTGAGTTAATGGACAACTATATATTGTAGATATAAATATCCAAGTTTCATTATCATGACGTTATTTTTTATATAAATAGTGAAGTCAAAATTTCTAGCGATATATTGGTATTTGATTTTATATACATATATTATAGTGATATATCTATACAGAGCTTTAATGCGACATTATATTTAGGGTTTATAATTTTATATACATATTATATTTTGAGATTAACTGCAGCATATGTATAGATAGCGACTGGGTTGGACTCCAGTCCTGATCCGCGTGGTTGGTGGTCGACTCCGGAATTTATTTAATTTTTTTTTTTTACAGTCCTTCAATTTGTACACACGCACCCTCGTTTTCTAAGTTCTCTTATAATATATATTATATCTCTCCCATTCGTATCATCATCATCCTCATCTTCATCCTCATCATCATTATAATCTCCCTATTTATATACATACATACATATACATTTATATATGTTTATATGCAATGGTGAATGTCATTTCTACGGCCCTTTTGTGAGTATTGGTTGACATCGAGGATCGCCCTATGTATTTATCCGGTTGCGCGTCACCCTCGATAAAAGCAATACATATTTTTCATGGAATGATTCATATAGACACTCCCCACAACCAAGTTATACACATTTGGAAATGCTACTCACACTGTTGTATCCTGCTACTGATGCCACTGTCCATGTCACTAATATACACATGGATATATGGATGCAGTAGCGGCTGCTTTCAATAGCGTATGATTTTTTATTCAAATTTAAAGTTTTTCCAATAGAAGGTGGAACTATGTTCGCTCTCATCCGGGAAACGATGGTTGTAGGAAGAGTATAAGAAAAAGCAAGAGAATGAGAGCGAGTGAGGAAGGAATAAGGGAAAGGATAGAAAGAAGTCCTTGGGGATTATTCACGATGCCGTTGGCAGCAGCAGCCGCCACATTGGTTACCGTCGCACGACGTTGAATCTTACTTGCAGATGCAAGGGCTACATTCCGCCTTTCGGTTTGCCTACGCATACTGAAAATTTGTGTGCACTGTATATGTGTACGTTAAGGAAAGAGACGAAGAGAGCAATTGCGAGAGAAAGGAAAAGAAGTGAAAGACAGAGGAAGAGAGGAGAATAAAAATGGAAAAATAAAAGAAGGAAATGTGTATATATAGGTATATAGGAAGAGAGTGGAAAAATTGAGTGCTCGGATGCTGGGAAACGACGTGATTTATCGAACAGCAGCGCTTAAATGTTTTATTCACTTTGCATCGGGATCGATGGTCGCAAGGAATTTATTTTTATGTTTATTTTTTTATTTTATTTTTCCACAGTAGTGGCATCGTAGTGCATTTAATAATGAGGTGAATTCATTGAATGGCTCAGGTGTCTTGCCATATTTTTCATTTCACTGAATAAATTTTAAAATAGTTTATTAATATTTATATTATCTCACGCGATGCTTTTTGTCAATAAATGTTTGACCCAATTTTTAGTACCTTTATATACAATATGAGTTTACGATGATAATGTATTTAAGAATTTTATTAAGCTTTTAACTTTGATTTATTTACTAATATATATATTATCGAATATTTCAATATCAATTCAGATTATAATATTAAAGTAATTATTCATAATTTTCGTATTTATTATTACATAAAATATTCTAAAAAAAAAAATACGTAATTTATTTTTTAGTAAATTATAAATTCTGCACTTTTGCGTTATAATGTAATTGCAGTGTCCTCGAGATAAAAGTGCAATAATTTACACCTAAATAATAACGCCTCCAGCTAAACGATGATGATATGAAATAAATAATAAGAAATAAACAAAATCAAATAAACTCACTAAAAGTAAAGTTCATTTAAATATACAAAATGTATATACACACACATATATCCCAGGATAAAGTTATGCAATTTAATAATGCATTTGTTAGAATAGTCATGATCTTGAAAGTTCGTGCATTCTCTTCATGAGAAACTTTCAAATTCACCCAACTATAACATTCATCCGACACATGATGCCAAAAATTTAACATGGCAATGTTCTCCATATTCTTTATAGTGTCAAATCACGTCAGAATATACGCATCAAAAGAATGCATGAATACATATATATTCATACCATGTATATAACAGAAAATTGTTCAGGAGCAATTCATGAAGTGCAAAGAGATTGTTGGTGTGCATATATAATCACACACAGACGGTGGCATATACTTTTTGAGACTCGGTCGCACTCAACGACTCTGCAAAGTCTGGCACGCAGGGTTTTAGTCCTGGGCTCTTCTTGGCGCGTTAACGATCTCCCTTAGTCTCTTCTTGTCTTATTCTCTTATGTCGAGTGTGTCGGGCTGAGCCTGATTCGCCTCGGGGGATATAAATACGAGGTGCATCCCAACCAACCAACCAATCTCTATATACATGCATTTATAAACTGGAATATTACACACATACCTACATGAATTTATCTGTGTGTATCCATCTTCCCCAGTGTAAGAGAAAAAGCGGCGAGTGGACTGTAGAGCAGATGACAATGTGTGCTGCGCTCTACATATTATCTTGCAGGTGATTTATTTTTCGCGCCATTAAGACAAAAAAGTATAATATTCTGGAAAAATGATAGAAAAATATTTTTTTTTGTATTTCTTTTTACAATTTTTTATACTATAGTAACTAACCGGCCTCGGAGGCATTTCAATTCCAAGTTTTTCATTTGTCAGCAGTGGTCTTTTTTTGCCATCTCGATGAGACACGTTGACAGCTCGAGGCCGAAGGCTTCTAGTCTAGACATATCACATACATGCGAATATAGGCGAATATTTTTTTTTTTTTGCTTCTAATTTTTTGTATCATTCTTTCGAGAGGAACCGTGTCAAATTCATACAGCTGCGATAGCTTATTAATTGTAACACTGATGTCTTTTACTAGCTAGCTCATTTCATAATTCAACAGATGAACAAAAAAAAAAAAAAATCAAATTAACCTTTCATTTCATCAGTATATTTATTTAAATATATTCTATAGCAATCAAGTCATTTAAAAATTTTTATATACATATGTAAAATATAATAGATCATTAGAAATGTTATCGGATACATCCCCGTATTTGCATTTTCATTATAATGATACTAATCCTCATTGCTTTACAGAAAAGTCTTGGATGATGGAAGAAATCTGTATAATATCTAGCTATATGGAATATATATGGTGAAGCGCACCTGCTCAGAGTATTTTATAATATAAGAAAGATAAAAGGGAAAAAAATACGACCGAAAAACAAAAAAATTAAACAAGACGCAGATGGCAGTGAAACTGGATGTACGTCGTTGTGACGAAGACACTCGTGTATATGGTATATGCGAGATGCTGGATGGGATTACGAGAGTGCCGAGTTTGCTGACTCTTTTCTATAGTATACAGAGAGAGAAAGTAGATTGAAGGTGACATATATGTATAGTATATATATATGCATGTACCTATATAGTATAGTAAGCGTTCAGAGCAACGCAAAGTCAGGGGATATATATAAACGTGAAGACTACGAACCAGCCGAGATAAGTGTACAATGGGACAAGGAAGCCCCGGACTGTGACGCATGATAAGATCGAGCCGGTCATTACGACTGTCTCGCAGCAGGGGACATTGCCTGGACATGTCGGATCTTGACTCTCATCCCGGGAGCACCCCTTATTTTCATCCTCCTTTTATATTTGTTTTCTTCGTTTCATTCTTTCTCTTATTTTTCATTTTTTTTTATTTTATCTTCCTCGATTTTTCGTGTACTTGTTCGTTGTCTTTTCTGTACAATGTTCATTTTTTTACTCATGTTTTTCCAACTCTCGCTATTTCTCTTATTCTTCTTAGTGATAGAAACACTCCCTTGACATTTATCACAACTACACTGTGGATCATCAGGGGATAATGCGCGTATACAAAATAAAAAAAAAAAAATAATATTTCAAATGATTGAGTTGATAGTTAGATTGTGTTCGTGTATATCATTTAATTTTTTTTTTATGGCCAGTATAACATACTATTTTGATTCCTATCACCCGTCGCGGGAGCATCGCATATATATATAAGTATTATATATATACACGTCCGCTTGTATGATCGATTGCCTCGTCACTAAAAATTTTAATCGAGGTCCCGAATGTGACCGACGGGTATTGTCACTCACTCTCATCGTTTTTTTTTTTTTTCATCTCTACTTCTCTTTCACTCTCCCTTTCACACTCGCCTCTTTTCCGTGCCGTTGTTCGACCAATAAATACTGGGCTCAACGGTGGACAACGATGGACAGCGTCGATGGGAATTATTGGATTTTCTATTTTCATATAACCATTGAGGATCGTTATAGATTGAAAAAACAGTACAGAGCTATTCATATAAATATATAAATAGTTCAAAAATAATATACGTATAATAATAATCCAATATATATCTATATTCCTATATGTATACTGTATATATTTAGTATTATACATTTACGAAATCGACATATAATATACAGGTGTATAAATATTTGACATTTCGTTGATGTGGACAATTTTTGAGACGACTGTACTAGAATTTTCTGATAAACGGTTGCACGGTCGATTTCTTCAAAGTATATACAATATATAAATATATATATACATATATGTATATAAATACAGCCGGTTATAAAAGCTGAATTGAGTATACTGCTATAAATGTTCTTGATATGACTCAGCGATGCACTTTGTCGTTTCCGAGCAGACGACATTGACACGACTTGAGCGCGCCAGTTTACGCATCTATCTATCTGTCTATCTATACGAATATATATATACTCTCACACCCATTTATATTTGTTTATATTGCACCTTGGTACATGAAAGCATCGTACCCGACTTTCCTATCGGAAATTTACGATGCCTTCTGATCGTTTTGCTACCTTTTTTTTTTTTATAGACCAAAAGGAGTTCGTTCATACGCCGATGTAATTTAAAATGTCACATTTATCTTACTCGTGTTATTTTTATTTTTTTTATCTTTAAAATATAAACTATATATGTATATACAAGGTGCATTCTTAATATTTATCAAATTTTATTATATTTGTTTAATGCTGAATGAAATATAAGGTATATATGAATGTTTATGGATGCATGTTGAAATATCTTTTTGGTCTCAACGCGCGGTCCCTAAGGTCCAGGGAACTCTCTAGAAGACGAAGGTCCCCCATTTGACTTTTTGGGGTCGGATATATAGGCATATATAAGGTGATATCCACAGGTATATATGGCGTACATGTGAGTTGTTATACAATAGAAAGCCAGACACGCAATGTGTCTGTTAAAAAATTGATGCACGATAGTCGGAATTAAAGTCTCATGACAATGGGAGTGAATTATTTTCCCTCAATGTGAACGTAGAAAATGTCTTCTTTGGAATCCTGATTTATTTTCAACGAAAAGCTCACCTATTCCCATGGGTAATCGTCGATTGGAGTGGATTTATATATTGGTGGAAAAAAAAAAGCACATCCTGGATGAGGTAAATTTATTCATTCTATAATAACAAAATAAAAAAAAAATAAGTAGGCAGACAGACGCATAAATATAATACATAGATACAGACGTATATAAATACACAATAATGTGATAGAAAAAAAAAAATTAGAACTGATTAAGTCAAATTTCTACTTTGAAATGTGTTACCGGAAATAAAAAAATGCATTAAATCTTTTTTTTTTTTTTATACTATAAAGAAAAAAAAAAGTGAACACATTACCGGTGGAGATCCCACACAACTTTTCAATCCACCACCGACTTTTCAGATAAAACTTTTTTCCCTCACTGGATGCGGCGCAACTGCTTCAAAGCAGATTTTTTCACACGACCTATCTATATACTTACATAAACACATACATATATACATACTTAGATATTGAATATAATCATGCCTTAGTAGTCGCGATCACTCCAACTCTCAACGCCAATAATATGGACACTCAAGAATTGCAAGGTGGGATTGGGAGCAGAAGAGACACTGCAAAAGAAATTAGAGCTTCCAATAGGAATCCAAGTATCAAGTGGGCTTCCAAGATCACTTGAGATTATATTTAATGGCGATAAGCTCGCTTATCTCAAGAAGAGCTTATAGTTCAAATCGATTCAATTATATACAAATATATATTAAAACAACCAAATACTTATTTGCATTTTACTTTATTTTCTTTCATTTTTTCACTCTTTTCTTTCATGTTTATTGTTAATTAAAATTTTTTTCCAACTTGACATTGTGCAAATCAATTTATTGATGTTGAGAAAATAATATTTTTAATTGATATAAATAGCAGAGACTTGGAATGTTGAGTTATTCTCATTAACATATTTATTATTGTTTAGAAGTTTGCTTTCAAATAAAATGAAACACTATTTGCAAATCCTAAATATTTTTTGATATATGTCTTTAATGATTTGTTATATTTATGTACAGATCATTTATGTATAATGTATATATATATTATATATGTATATAACGAAGCAAAAAAGTCTAATGGCTGGTGAAGACAAGTTTTAATGTAAAATAAATGGAGAGAGATCGTGCAGATGTGAGAAAAAAACAAATGAAATGAAGAATACAATCACAGTGGAAAAGAAAGTATCTCAAGTTGTCTACACCCACCCGCTAATTTCTTCAGCTATTAACCACAACTTTGAATATAAATCGACCTATTACGGAGTCCCTGTCGACGAATATCTCGTCAGAGTGCCCGCTTGATCGTGCTGCTCTTTTTTAAATTCATTCGTTTTTATTTCTTTTTTTTTTTTTTGCTCTTCACTCATCTACTAATCAAAATGAAAAAGTAGTGCGACTCACAATCTTTTCAACGAACGTTGAAGACGTTGGTTCGAAAATATATAAAAAAAAAATTGAATAAAAAAAAAAATTGGAAGAAAAAAATTTTTTTGATGATTCATTTTTTCTTCTGAATAATTAACAGAAGTTTTTTTCTCGATAATAACTTGTTAATTATAAAATTATTATAATATCGTATATGAATAATAAAAAATAATGACATAATTACTGAAGATTTAATTATAATTTTACATAATTATCAATTACAATTTTTTTATTTAATGAATTGTGTTCATAGATTTATAGTCAGGAATTAAAATCAATCGACTTGTTGTCTATGTAGTGGATTAATACACGTTAAATCTGTTATATGTTTCAAATCAGATTAGATGAGAGTGCTTTGTATTGAGTTGTGATGCGGGTTCAGAGCTGACCCATTGAAGAGTCATAAAACGATTAATGGCAGGATTAGTTGAATCAGGAAAACGTCACAACTAACACTTAACTATTTACTTTCGATTACTTCAATGTCTTCTGATGTCTTATCACAAATTAAATAATCTATTCACGTAATTTTCTTCATATAATTATTATCTAAACAATACAGAAAAATATACATCTTTTATTAATTTTCTTATCAAATGTATATTTAAATATATTTTGGAGACTCATATCAAATCAGAAAAAAATACGACACTTATAATTTCTGTTTAATAAAATAAAAATAATTAAAATAATAATATTGCTTGTTGAATGATGTAATATCTGATCAATGAAATGAATTATGTATTACACCAAAGTTTAATCTGATTGGAATTATATATTATATATTCCATAAGGCTTTTTAATGGTAAATACAATCGTAATGAATTTAATTAATGGGAATTTCTAATGAGAAAAAAAATTTGCAGCACATTTTACACATGGATTTGTATGTGCAATTTTGTAATGAAAAAAAATTTATTCTATTATTGGTACTACTAGCCGTTCTATTGTTTTATAATAAATTGACACTAAATATTAAATTGCATATGTATATAATTCTTGAATAAATATTTTATTGAAAGTATATAAAAGATTAAAATATTATTAATATATGAAATGTATTTAATTGAAAGTTAATCTGTTTATTTTTTGTGTTGCAGACAGGTTGTTCCAAGTAAATGTGAGAAAAGAAAAGAAGATTAAAAGAATTTACATACATGAAGTGCAGAAAAGCAATAACATCGTGACTTGGATAATCTGCAGCGAGTTTCAACTGTCACATTGGAACTTAATATCTTGGTCAGCTCATAAATGTCATTCAAAGCTAAAATATGTCGCTAGTCATCGAATAAGATCAGTCGTCAAACAAGAAATTCCATTTGGAATTCCTCACCTTCAGAATCTAAAGTAAGTCGACTTGGGCGAAAAGGTGCGAGCTGAGACCACGAGTGTAGATAAAAAGGAAGACTAGTAAAAAGGATAAGGGAAGATGAAACGATCACGTTTCGACATTTTACGGAATTCGATTATCTTCTGTATGTTCTTTTACCTTCATTTATTTTTTTTTTTTCTTATCAATATCTGCTTACGTCTCACAAATGTGTGATAAAAGTTATATATGTTACTACGGTCTTACACATTACGTAAGATCACACAAATTAAAATATTAATTTAAAAAAAAAATATACATATATAATTGTAAATTTATTCCAAGAATGAAATATTTTTATTATAATTATAATTCCATTTATAAATTTGGTTTTGTCAAAAAATAAGAAAAATATGAATTTATCACTCGTGACATGATCATCATATGCGTTAATGCGATTTGGAAAGTTTTCACGTAATTGCGAAAAACTTTTTTATCTCAATAAATATAATGTGATTTAGTGATTACAGTAACTCCGCACAGACACAAACCAAACAGATGACTGTTGAAGGGAAAAAGAGATGAGAAAACAGACAAAAATAAAAAGTAAATGAAAAAAAAAAAAAAAAAT